>CM030370.1:29406732-29599916 GCA_003604175.2 Clonorchis sinensis
ATTGAAATCTCACGCTGGATTTCGGTTGCTGATGGTGGGTTGGTGTCAATGTTCCATTCGGGCCCGCTTGGTTCCTGCAGCGGTTGTGTTGAAGGAGACCAAATGAACTGTTCTTGGAAGTGCTCAGTCCACCACTCAAGACGGCGATTGAGGGAGTGAATTGCTGTTCCGTCGAATCAGCGGTTATTGCCCGCAGCCAAAGCCTTCTCCATTTCCTGGGCCTTCAAAATCCACCAACGTCCCCTGTCATTCTTCAAGCTCCTGATTGTCCGGTGTTTGAGGGATCTGCGTGCACGATCATAGTCGCTAGTTGCTGGTATGGCCTTTCTGGCAGCAATAAGATCTGCTGACCTCGAAGATATCCAGTGTGCATTGAGTCGAGTCAGAGGGGCAGGACAAACAGTTCTGAAAGCTGACATCATTGCTTCTTTAACTTGCCCCCATTCATCCTCCACGCAACCTTCGTCGTCCACGTGACTGTGCGTTTCCAGCAGTTTTCTAGACACGTCAGCTCGATAAGCTTCATCTACTGAAACTGGTCGAAGTCGATGAACGGAGCAGCCCTCTTTCGGCACCCGTAGTGCTGGCGGAAAGCGAAGTGCTAAGCGGGCCCGCAAAATGGCGTGATCAGAGTCAAATTATGCACCCCGGAAGGAGCGACAATCCTTAACTGAGGCTCTCCATCGGTAGCTGATAGCCACGTGATCCAATAGAGTCCACGACTGTCTTGTGGTAGATGACCTCCAAGTAACTCGGTGTGAGCGTTTGTGTTGGAAGTTCGTACTGGCCAGGAACAGACGATGATCTGCACACAACTGAAGAAGCCGCTCTCAATTATCCGTACGCTCAGCATCGACTCCAAATCGATTACCTAGCTGCAATTCTTCCGGACTTAGTCGTCCCACTTGGGCATTCATATCACCTGCCAAGATTACTATATCCGTCTTTCTTGCCGACCGAAGCAGTCGTGACAGGTCTTGATAAAACTCGTCCTCAGTCTCAGAACCGCTATCTGTTGGAGCGTATGCTGATACGACAAACAAACACCGTTTACCGCATTGACCTGCGTTAATCTTAATTGAGCCAGACAATCGCACAGCGCAAAGTCGGCTGTGCACTGGGATCCAGTCCAGTAAGGCGTTTTCAGCCTTGGAGCTGAGTGCAACTCCCACACCGTAGATACCACGAGCCATTGCATCAGGATCACCTGATACCCGAAGAGTGAAGTGTGGAAACACCTGGGTTCGCCCTAAGCGGCTTGAGGAGCACGACCGAAGTGGAGTCTTGTATGCGTGCTTCGTAACACAACATACATAGGTAGAGAGGGAAAGAAAAGTTTCAGCAAGGGATGCCTGTTGCCCAATTTGACGTAGAATACGGACATTAAAGGCTGCAACATGGATCAGATCTTTTGAGGTTAGTAAGTGATTATTTTGGTTTATTTTTTGGGCGATGGTTGAGACCCGGAACAGTGGCTAGGGGATTGGTAGATGGGTTGATTGTACTGCATTGTACGATGAGTTGCGAGGGAATGGGGGAGAATACCGGCGAGCGAAGAGCTGCAAGGGCAAACGACACTTCCTGGTTGCCCAGGCCGAAGAAGGGGGTTGAGTTGAGGTACCTCACCTTAAGCCTTTGACTCAAAAGTCTGGCCCACAAGGCAGTGAGAGGATGTAGGGTTTTATTTGGGGACCCTGCCCCTAGCCTCTGACTCATGAGTCTGGACCGCGGGACAGCAGTTGTTAGAGTTTTCTTGGGTGACCTTTCTTAGAGCCAATGACTCAATAGTCTGACCTATTTGACTGTAGGGGGACGGCCTGGTCCAGGGGAGCAGGGAGTAGGGCATTACTGTCTCACTCCTGATGTGGCTGTGCACAGCAGGTGCCTTCTGAGCAGCACCGGGCTCTTTAGTATCTCGATCGTATTGAGTAATGCGCGGGTGGTCACGGTCAACCGTTGGGCGATCGGAGTGTGCGGTTTTAGGGGCCAACCTTTTCTAACCCGTTCTTCCTCAGGGGAAAGGCAGAATCGCTGCTTTCATAAATATGGAGATGTCGGTCGCCTGGGGGAAACGCCTTACTGCCTTCACACTTCTCTCGCAGAGGAACGCACGACTTCATCCCCAGACTGCCTCGTAGCACGATTACTCGTAGTACGAGATCTCGCTGCTCTTGGTCTGACTGCTCCGCTTTAGCCTTCCTGGCATTGTACCTTTTCGAATGAAGTTTCAGCCAGTGTAGCCTACGGGATCACTGCAGCACCTAAGTCCGACCAGCACCTCAAGGTAAAGGCTTCAGGTCTTACTAGGTTCCCCGGGCTGTCCGGCGCACTTAATCGAAAGCAGTACGACCACCGAAAAATACTATAACTGTCGTTTGTCTGTGTGTGACAGCGTCCAAGGATTTGCCAGACTACAAGGATCTGACTGGTGTCCACTGCAAGGACCAGCTTTTTCTCCGCAGATTTCGATCCCATGGAGTGGAGAAAGTTTAGAAGGAATAACCGTTGCAGGAATTACCATTCCCATGAAGCTTTGGGTAGTCCGTGCAAGTGTAACTAGGAGTGATCAGAGACCTCCACGAAGATTAAGCGCGGTCACAAGTCAAATTTTCGAAGAGACCCAGCAATTACAGTACGTTACAATTCCTCCGGCGCCCAACATTTCAAGTAGCAGCTCGAATTCATCGGTGGCTTTGTAGTCCACCTAATTGAAAATAGCATGGCAAACTTCCGTTCGGTTAGGAGGATCGAGATGGAATGACAATAAAGCATAACCGATAAAAGATAAAGATAACCGTTTAGCTGTTACACCCTCCCGGTGCCTAGTTGCCATGCCACCAGAAGGAAGCACGAGAGCTGGGATACTACCAGGTGGCCCAGGCCTAGAGAGGGGAAGTCCAGAGGCAGAGGTCGGGTTCGAAACACGGACCTTCTGGTTAGTAAATTCGCCCTTTAACCACTGAGCATAACCGATGGGTATTGTGAACTGGGCGTAGGTCGGTAGATAGTTCGAATTACATCCCTCATGTTCGCCTTTGCTTTGGCAGTAGCCGATGACAAGCTTTTCGTCGAGTTCACAGGCTTTCTCACTAACCTGTGCAGGCCGACGATTCACAGGTCAGAGTAAGCAGAAGAGACGACGACTGACATCACCATTTACGTTCCGTTTCTTCAGCCCGTGAGCACTCAGAGCTCTGTTTTCAGGATTAGTGAAGGCTGACATTCGCTTGTTGTGTTTTTGATTGAACGAATCGACCGAAATGCACAGCGACGGTTTGATAGTTGAATGGATACACCAGAAACCCACTACGTTTGAGTTTACTTAGTTGTCCAACAAAAGCTGACTACTACGAGGTGCGTTACAAACCTGAGCTCTAGATATTCATCGTACGTAAAAATCACGTTTCTGATCAACAAAGCCGGGTGAATAGCCGCAGTGTAAACTCTGCCTTTGAGAGATACACTGACGTCACGCCGGAGCCATAGTTGTCTGAAGTTAGGAAAAGCCGCCCTGGTCTTCCAGTACTCTCGCCTCCAACTAGTCCAACAAAACTTACACAATTGCCTAGGTAGACACATTTATCTATAAAACCGAGTAGGCGGTCTGTAAGCATGAAGTCTGAGTTCGTCAGCGGCAGTTTGCGGGTGTGAGCTCGAGATGGGTCAATGGTTACAGGGTGAATTCGCTGAACGGAAGGTTCGTGGTTCAAACCCGACCTCTGTGGCTCGACTGCTCCTGTCTAGGTTAGGGCAACCTGGCAGTATCCCAGCCCTCGTACTTCAAGTGGCATGACAGCTAGGCACCGGGAGGGTGTTACAGCTAAACGACTATTTTTTTATATTCATAGGTGTGAAGCGCACATCAAACCTGGCAGCAGAAGTATTTGTCATTTAAAGTGACTTGGATCTCTGAGGGATTCGACCCAAGGAAGACAATACCGCCCGCGTATTCAAAGCTTGTGAGCGAATGCCCCGGGAGCACTTTGAATCTGTAGTTTCAGAGATAGATGGAAAAGGTTCAAGTGGTACAGTAATAACGAAGTTGGAAAAGAATGGAGAAGGGGAAGCCTTATCTTGCACCACCATACGTGGCAAACTCAAACAACAGCTTGCCGTGCACCCGTGCGCGCCCAAAGGAGTTCGAATATTATGTCCTAACAAGTGACAAATAGGTATGATACTTTCAGCCAGCACTACCATACTTTCTGACTACCTAGTCAAAATCGGCCTCCACATAAAAACGAAGAAAGGTGTCTGGAATGGCATTCTTCAAGAACCTTACTCGGGGTGAAGATACGGTCGACATACCCTCGGTCACGACGAAACCCAGCCTGATTTCCACGAATCTGTCTCTCCCAGCAATCCGTTAACCTGCGCAAAATAATTTCACAAAGCATTCTAAACGCTGTGGCTGTCCAGCTAATTTCACGATGGTTTTCACATGACGTTCTTGCGCCACTTTTGAAGATCTAGATCACGGTCAATGCGCATCATTGCACGGATATCCTGTATTTGCTCCAAACCTTCCGTGATAAGTTTGTCAGACGGCTCACGGAAGCTTCATTTCAGCAGTTTTCAAACACAAACCGCGCATAAAAAATCAGTGGCTCCAGCTGCTACAGCACCGAGCATAAGGAGACCAAAGGAACGAGTCATGTTTTGGAGGCGATGATCAATCAGTTCATTGACGACAAACCAATCTGTTGGTTCATTGTGGCAGGAAGTGGGAGCTGAGCAGTGAAGGCGACAGCTTCGATGTAACATAAAGATAATAATAAAATAATCGCTCAGCTGTAACACCCTTTCGGTACCCAGCTGCCATGCCACCCGAAGGAAGCACGAGGGGTAGGATACCACCAGGTTGCGCAAGCCTAGACGGGGGAAGTCAAGATGCAGAGGTCGGATTCTAACTACGGAACTTCTGATCAGTAAATTCGCGCTCTAACCACTGAGACATCTCGCTTCGGCTGCGTGGCAAATCCGTATCTGTCTAGGTCACCAATCAGAGGATTACCCCGTCCTGGGTCTTCAACCGAGATGGCAATTACAAACAGGACTGAGGTGACCAGAGATTTCCAATTGATTGAAAACAACTACGGACCATGTGTTCGCAAATTGTCAAGTGACTACGTTGGATTGGCAAGGCTAGAGGCAAACTGGGAGAACCACCGCATATTCAATAAAAGATGCTTGAAGCACAACATCATCCCCACATCTTTATTGGTTAAGCCACCGGACGCGTCACTCGCTTCTGCTCGAATAGCATTCTCAGCGGCCAAGTCATTCCTCAAACAGAGGATATACTTGACTACTCGGCGTTTATCTGATATCCGGCACCACGCAAGTCGGCTCAACCAAGATCTTCAAACCGTGCTCTCGCCCGCAGACTTCCAATTAATCAAAACCAAAGCAACGGAAGTTAAAGCCATCCAAGGACAACACTGCAAGGAGAGACAAATCCGTAAGTTCGAAAAGTTGCTTTCTAAAACTCAGAATGCTAGTGGGCCCGTGACTAACCATGATGCCCGTACTAGTCACCGTAGCGTGGTGAATTTATCAAACAGACCACTAAGTGAGGAAGAGCGCTGTCTATTAGAGAAAGGCTTGAATTTTGCAGTAAGCAAAAGGGTGATAAGGGCGGAAGAAATAATCCCTAGCGTTGAATCTGTGTTTCAAAAACTTCCGCCAATGGAGGCGGAGAAGCTACGGGTACAACTGGTCACAGTCCTTAAGTCCCAGCAGCCAGGAGCTCCAAATATTACACCAGCAGAGCGAAGAGCTTTAAACGGCCTAAAAAAGGTGGACAACATAGTGATTACAAAGGCGGACAAGGGTAAGGCCACTGTTGTCATGGACAAGAGTGATTATCTACAGAAAGTCAAGCGACACCTAGCTGAGGGTCCTTACCGGCAGATCGATAACGCGAATATTACTTCTATAATGAATAGGAGAAAAGCGGAAGTTGGCAAATATTTGCGGTCCGTGATAAACCACTTAGGACAAGGTAACTGGTATCGATTGTACCCCAAAAGTGCAATTCAACCACGGCTTTATGGCCTTCCAAAAATCCATAAACCAGACGTTCCGGTGAGACCGATAGTAGACGGAATAGGTTCCCCACCGCACGAGTTGGCCAGATTCTTGGCCGGTATTTTAAAACCCCTCACCGGGAAATCTAGTACTTACATTAAAAATTCGTATGACTTTGCCAACAAAGTAGCGGGGGTCACCGTTGAACCAGATGACATCCTTGTAAGTTTCGATGTCAATTCGTTATATACAAATGTGCCAAAAGGGGACTCTTTAGAAATAGCTAGGCGACTGCTACTAGCAGACACCTCCCTTTCAGAACGGACACAACTTACGGTGGATGAAATAATGGAAGGCATAAAAGCATGCCTGAATCTCACACACTTCGTTTTCGACTCCGTGGTTTACACTCAAGAACAAGGTCTAGCAATGGGATCCCCAATATCCCCGGTTTTGGCAAATATATTTATGGAAGAATTTGAACAAAAGGCTCTAGGCGGATTCCCATACCCACCCAAGATATTCTGGCGTTTTGTAGATGATACTTTTGTCGTAATGAAACGAGACAAGGTTAATGAGTTTTACAACTATCTAAATGAACTGAGTCCACAGATCAAATTCAGTATGGAGATAGAGTCAACCTCGGGTACACTGGCATTTTTAGACTGCATGACACACAAGGTCGGTGGGAAACTAAAGACCACAGTATACGAGAAGCCAACTGACACTGGGACAGTTTTGAACTACTCGTCTGCCCATCCAAAGTCGGTATTCGCTAGTATTGCCTCATCAATGTTTAGGCGGGTAAGGGCCCTGTGCACAGAGGAAGTTGATCGGACAGCGGCCCAAATTGAAGTAATCAACAAACTTCGGGGTAGTGGATATCCAGCCAGCTTGATTAGGCGTCAATTGCGAAGGGTGCTGGTACCGGTGGAGAAACCCAAACGAGAATGGCTCGGGACAGCTGTTATCCCATATAAACCAGGGACATCGGAGACCATTCGAAGGATTCTAAACACGGCCAACATAAGAGTAGGTTTCCAGAGGGGAAACACTCTGCGCTCTGCACTGGTGCAGTTGAAGGATCGCCTCCCGGCAAACAGAACTAGGGACTGTGTCTACAAAATCAAGTGTAGCGACTGCATTAAGGTCTATATAGGACAGACGGCCAGGGAGCTTCACACCAGAATCGTGGAGCATAAGAGGAAAATAAACAAGCCGCCGAGAAACGCAGATGAATATCGAGCGTTATTAAAAGACTCGGCAATTGCAGAACATGCACTGGATACGGGGCACAAAATAGATTTAGAAAATGTTGAGGTTTTGAGACGAGGACTACGGTCCACATCACAGAGACTGATGGCTGAGGCGGTAGAAATCGCCAAGCATCCTAGTGTTAACAGAATAGAAGGCGTGGAACTGGCATGAGTGTGGAGAACGGTCTTGGATCAGTCGAGCTGACACGTGTTGGTGTGCGGTCATCAGAAGGAGGAGTAGTCATCATTTAAATTCCACTTGACCTCACACACACCCCCAACTAAATTGTCACAGCAATCACAAGCCCACGAAGACCAAGAAAAATCTACCAGTTGCGCTCGAGGTGAATAATCAACTGAAGCACCCTGAAGTGGAAGATTAAGGAACAAGAACTGATCGGAACTAATTTTAAACTCCTCCAACCCATCAATTCAAGATTTTGGCAACCACAATAGCCGACAAGAGCCATTAATTGACACTCATCACTGACCGATTGTGATAATCTGAAGAGGACTTCTTGATTGGTGCCCCGTCTGCCTTATAACCTGGCCAACTTGGTGACCTGTTCACTTGGCCTGATGAAGCTTTTGTGTCAAAAGCGAAACGTTGCCCAAATAAAAACTACCGATTGTTTACCAAGCTCTTCTGAAACGAGTGAGGCCTCCCGAAAACCCCCTGGCCTGTCTCAGTTACTGAGCTGATATTCACATAGAACTCGCGCAACGCTTCAGAGGCAAAGACGGTTCACAGAGTTGTGCGAAACTTCTTTGATAAGTAGAGTGCAGAATATCCGGGTTGAGTTCCTTTTCGCGTTGTATGAATGGCATTTCTGTTGCTAGAGACAAGCCGGAGCCGATGACCATCCAGGCTTGTCGAGTTCATCGAGTTTGTCTGGAAGGAGACCAGCATTCGGCTCATCACTCAAAATGACGAATTCGCGGATTAATTACCGTTCCATCGACCCCAAATAAAATGGAATGCAGCTTTTGTCTGCAGAGAAAGCCCTTTCTGTTTTTCGGGCATCCGTAACACATCCAAACTATTTTTATTCTTGACGCTTTTCGTTAACTTACAGGACAGAACCTGCAGTCAAAATTTGGAAATCTCACATTACCAACAGTAGCACCAACAAGATTTGCCAAGAGAGACTATATCCACTGGTCATTCAGTTGGATCGGAAAGTTTGGACAGCCTGCTGAGTGCCGAAACAGTTTTTTTCCTTGGTTTGTTGTTCCATCGGACATAGAAAAAATCGTTCAGCTGTAGCACCCTTTCGGTACCTAACTGCCATGCCACCCGAGGGAAGCACGAGGGCTGGGATACTGTCAGGTTGCCCAAGCCTAGACAGGGGGGAGTCGAGAGACAGAGATCGGGTTCGAATCACGGACCTTCCGGTCAGTAAATTCGCGCTCTAACCAGTTGCACCATCTCGCCCTGTACATCGAATACGGACATCAAACACGGTAACCTGAGACAGCTTTTTATTCAGACAAGGAAAAATGGCTAAAACTTCAACTATAGA
This sequence comes from Clonorchis sinensis, assembly GCA_003604175.2. Classification (NCBI taxonomy): domain Eukaryota; kingdom Metazoa; phylum Platyhelminthes; class Trematoda; order Opisthorchiida; family Opisthorchiidae; genus Clonorchis; species Clonorchis sinensis. The sequence goes on from CM030370.1 coordinate 29,415,542, forward strand.
AATATCACAAATTTCTCACAAGGTCCAAATATTTTAACCTGGTGTTTCGTCAGTCACTTGACGAAGGCCACCTTCCCTCTGTTTGGAAGGAAGCGATTGTCACTGGTGACCGACTATCGCCTGGCAGCTACAGGCCTATAAGCCTCACTAGCGTGCCATGCAAGGTGATGGAACGCATTCTGAAGCGAGCCATTCTAAATCACCTTACTTTCAACAACTTGATTTCTCCAGTTCAACACGGATTTCTCTCAAACGTTCCTGCGTGACGAACATGCTCGTATCTATGGTCAGCTTAACCCAAGCCAAGGACGAGGGACTCATATCGGATGCCATATTTTTCGACTTCTCAAGAGCATTTGATCGAGTCCCACATGTCCCGCTGCTCCACAAGCTCGAGTCTCACGGGATTCGAGGGAAAATTCTGCACTGGATTAAGACGTTCCTATCAGACAGAACATTCCGAGTGAAAGGAGGCTCGACCTGATCTTCTCCGGCGCCGATCTCCATTGAAGTTCCTCAAGGCTCCGTTTTGGGACCACTGCTGTTTCTGATATACGTCAACGACCTGCCAGGTGTTCTTGCAAGCTCATGTCCATTTTTGCGAGCGACTTGAAATTCTGCAGCTCTAATGCCAGTGTCCTCCAAATGGGTGTAGATGCTGCAAAGCAGTGGTCGTTGGACTGGCACCTTCCACTGAATGACGAAAAGTGCGTCCATATGTCATTTGGAGGAGACTGAGCAAACGCCTTTGTCATGTACGGTGAGAATGGACCAGAAGACATCACGAGAATGATGTCAAAAAGGTTTTGGGCATCTGGTTCTCTTCAAACATGTTCTTCTCACTGCACCATAAGTCGGCCGAAAAGGCATTCGCCGTTCTGCGGATGGTTCGGCGCACCTTCTCCCATATTACTCGCATGGACTTCCGAATACTCTATGTGACCTGCGTCAGACCGCTTCTTGAATGTGCCAACCGACTTGCCTACACAGGACGCACGAAGGACATAACCCTCATTGGGCGTGTCCAGCGAGCTGCTACGAAAATGGTTGCCAGCCTTTAATCCGTAGACTACGAACCGCGTCTCGTGGTGCTTGACCTTTTTCCCATGAAGTATCGTCGTCTCCGAAGAGACCTATTTCTTACTTATACCCTGTTTGAACAAGGTTTGGCCAACAGTTTTTTTCACCGTTGACCCAGCGGACACACGGCGGGGACATGGTAAGATTTTCAAGCTCAGAGCGCACACTTCCGGCAAAATTTTTCTCAATTCAGGTAGTTGCTAAGTGAAATAACCTTTCTCCGACGGTTGTCCAGGCCCCATCTAAAACCCAGTTAAAAGCGCCATTAGACACTTTTATGCGAGCTCTCACGATGCCCCGCGCTGAGAAAGTAAACAGAAGTGCTACACCTTTTTTTCATTTGTGTATTTCAGGTGAACGGCAGCCGCCGAACGACAAGAACAAAACCGATCCGGGAAACTTGGGCAAAATCTTCGATCCTGTGTACCGATCCGTGAATTCATGAGTCCCTGAGACAGGGTGAGAAGCATCGAGTTAAAAGTGCTCGAATCCGAGTGGTCCATATTCTGACCAATCACATTGCACGCCTTGGTTTTTCCGCAGTTGGCTAGCGACGTATGCATCCAGTGTCGTTTGTGTGTGTGGATTGCCTCTGCGCACAATGCTATATGCTTAGAGCTTAGCTTCTCCCACTCTCGTTCTTCAACAAACTTCCATCCATGGTTGTGAGTTTGCACTAGCCTTCCAGCAAGATCATTGGGATATTGGTGAGTTGCTGGAACAAGTTGAAGTTGCTAAATGGAAATGTTCCGCTCTCATCTGCTTAATCCTAATGAAAAGCATAATCGAAGTCACATCGCCCTCTCCGGAAGGAGCTTTCTTCTTTAATTAAGCCTTTCATTTATAACTGATAGCCAACTGACCAAAATGAGCTCAAAGTGGTGTTACAGTTGGTCGGCCCTAGGTGGCTCGTTGTGAGCTCTTGAACTAAAGATTTGCATTGATCATAAACAGGCGATGTTGAGCACATAAATAGAAAGTTTAATCCCTATTTTCCATACGCTGAGCATCGACCCCAAGTCCACCAACCAAATGATCTCCTTCGGGGCTTGGTCATCAGAAGTGAATTTTCAAATCACCGCTTCTCTTTGGCCGAAGCGCTCATGACTGTTCTCCATGAAAACCACCCTTCTAAGCTTTGAAACCGTATTCTCGCATGATATGTCCCGAAGCGTTTGCCGCAGAGCAACCTTTTACTATTTTTCTGAACAAGCGTTGTTAACACCCTCGTCGGGTAAAGATTTCCTGTTGTGTTAATGGCCTTAGCTAGTCCCTATTTAATCCGGACTATAAATGTGTTTTGATCTGCGATCAGCTGGCATTCACCCAAGAGGGCAGCAACGAATTCCAAATCAACAAAAGATTCCCTTAGATAGGGGCTGTATTTTTGCACCTTGACATAAAGTTGCGTCTTTAGAGTTGTGGTGTTTTGTATCTTTCTTTTGCTTCCATTATAACATTGCGCACTTAGTCAGTTGGATAAACGTTTTTTGTTTGAATACGAAAAACTACAGGTGCGCGCACTTGTGCGACTTCACACAATGCAAACGTGGTCTGATTTCGCTCGCGCCTACGGCGGTCATTCGCGAGCTTCATGTACCAACTCTGGTATTAAAGCATTGCAGACTATCTCCGGATTTTATTATACGTGAGAGCTGCCCAAAAAGACCCCTGGACAACCAAACTTGGATTATTATTTATTCAATGGCCTGGCCAACGACGAACTATTTTAAAGAAGACAATTATTGGAGAGCCTGTCCCATCTGACCCCTTTATTATTGTACAATCGATCTGACGTTATACTTTTATTTCTTTGCCACACACCCCTGATAAAGTGGCCTTTTGGGTAGCCAGATCACCACAGCGTTCATGCCTTCTGAGTTGTTCACATACGGTTGCTTGCTAGCTGATTGGCCAGTGAGACTGACTTGATCAACCTTAAGTGGGATTGGATGTTAGGTCTGCTACTGTGATTATCATGACACTATAGGCACGTTTGTGTTGCAGCAACGGTTTAATGTCTTTAGAGACAACTAGAAAATTTCAGCATGCTCACTGATGGGCCACTCACTAGAAGCACATCCAAATTACCTCCGCCGAAACTATAGAATGTTCGAAGTTGTGACTTTTACGTGTAGTTAGTCTAATCCATTTGCACTTTTCGGTGATATTTTGCTCACAGCATTTTGCTTAAGTGAGCGAAATTTCAAGGTCATGGACCGCCACCAATTTCCACTTTGTTACCGGTTTACAAGAGATAAAACACGAATCGCACTTTACCATATCATGACGTTCTTTAAGAATGAAAGTAACATCTACAGAATATCTGATGGAAACTCCACCCAGGAAAATCTGTCGTTGACGTTTGTTTGCTTTACACCCCCTGATTTAACGAACGGGATAATTTTGTTCAGGAAACTTCGTTACAAAACTTCTTCTTATGGAGCTTCAATTAAGTACAAAATTATCAGAAAACAGCATGAATGGTGCAGCTGAGATGTGAGGGCCATTTCTGTGGCCGACTGCCTTCCCCATCTATGCATAACTAGCCTGTGGACAATACAGCGTCGAGAGGCTACCAAGTCCCTCCAGTACTAAACTCCACCGTGAGTGAGGTTATAAAGTTCCTACTCAGTACCGTTTACTCACCAACGAGCCTGTCAATAATGTTGTTCAACGCCCGCTCTTTACTGCCCAAAATTCATAATCTCCGAGCAATTAGCGCCATTGCTCAACCAAGTGTGATCTGCGTGACTGAAACATGGCTCACAGATGAAACTCCTGACACGGCCATCTCACTCCCTGGCTATGATATTCATCGCTCTGATAGGAAAAACAAGAGGCGGCGGCTGTGCCATCTACTCCAAAACAGAACTTCGTGCAACTCCCTTTGTTGATTCTTCCCTGGAAGGGATTCCGAACTACCTGGATATCTACAGAACGGACCAAAAGACCTGTACTAGTAGGTTGTATCTATCTACCACCGGCCCCTTCCCCCGACTCTATTGCCGACCTTTCGTATTATCTCCACTGCGCATGCCCTTCCTCATACGTCTAAATTTCTGCTGGGTGACTTTAACCTGCCGGATGTTTCCTGGTCTCCCACTATCGGCCCCATCCGTTATGCCGCGCTGCTCGCCCAACTTAGTGTGGAGGGCTGGTCCCAACTTGTACGTCGCCCCACTCGTGGCTTTACCCTGGACCTAATATTCTCCAACGATGGCCATTTGGCTACAGCTGCAGTTGGTCCTTGCTTCCCAGGAAGTGATCACTGCGTCGTTTCTTGCAACGCAGTCAGTTACGGCCAAACTGTTCCTCTGAGTCCATCCCTGTTTCATCTCCTCTCCCCGGATATTTTACAAGCCTTTTCGTCCACGCTGGCCTCCCAGAATTGGGATGACTTCTTCCTCTCGACAAATACCCACCGCGTCTGTGACATCTTTTACCAAAACCTATTGACTGCTCTTCACCTTGTCTCTCCTGTAAAACGTTTTCACTCCAATGTCTCCGGCCACGATAGGTTATTGAAAATCTTGGATGCAAAAATACACCGGGCTAGCAGAGAATATAGGAAATCTCAGGATTTCTCGTACTAATTCTTATCAGTAAACTCTCTACTGACCGAGAATCCTTGCGGTATCTCTCGAACGCCGAGAAGAGAGCACCGTCCTCAGAGCCCCTTCTAATCCCAAATCACTCAGCCGGCTGTTCCGTAGGCGTTGTATCCCGAACAACCACCCAATTGCCTGTTTGCGTTTCACAGATAGTGGCCCGTCACTGATCCTGTCAATATTGCAGACCATCTGAACGCTTTTCGCCAGCTGTTACCTACCCATTCCTCCCAACTCCGAACCCCTTCTCACTGCTGCATCTCTTCAAACTCTTAATGGTCAAGGTAACCACCCGACTCTCAGTAACGTAACCATCTCCCAAGCTGATGTTTCATCCCTTCTCCTGAAGATTAAGGACTCTGTTGCCAGGGGCCGACGGCTTCCACCGCGTGTCTTGAGACAAGGCGGCCAAGATATTGAAATCCTTGTACTAAATCTTTTTGCCCACTCTATAAACAATGGAGTCGTCCCTTCCAGTGGAAGAAGTCTATAATCCACCCGCATTTCAAATCTGGTTCTAGACAAACTCCTTCCAACTACAGGGGAATCCACCATACCTCCTCCTAATGAGAACCCTTGAACGCCTGGTCAAAGGTCCATTAACCAAGTTCCTCCTGGCTAATAATGCCATAGATAACCGTATGGGTTCCTGTCTCAAAGATCCGTTAGTGGCTGCCAGCTCCACTTCTTTGAGACCATCACAGCAGCCTACGACGCTGGATACTCCATTGTAACAGTCTACCTGGACATTCAAAAGCCTTTGACCAGGTCCCCATGCCTCCCTGCTACAAACTTAGTACCGTTGGCATCACTGGAACCTTATTGCAGTGGTTCGCATCCTACTTATCAGACAGGACGCAAATAACGCAAATCGGGGACATACAATCATCTCCACTATCGATCACTGGTGGAGTCATCCAAGGAAGCGTGCTAGGCCCATCCTTTTCTTATTGTATATCAATGACGTCTTCGGCGCCATATCCCATGGTAAGGCTTTCCTCTTCGCGGACGATATAAAAATCGCGTACACATTCCCCCTCTACACAAGCCCTTGCCTTTCACCAGATTAAGCGAGACTTAGATTCATTGACTCGCTGGTCAAACGACTCTGGCCTAAGCTTCTCCTCCACAAAATCCTGCATAACCTCCTGTCGCTGCTCACTCCGGCTGACTTTCACAATTAATGGAAATCCTATCACTCATTCCACGGAGATCAAAGATCTCGGCCTCAGATACTCCTGTACTTTTAGCTTTTCCCACCAAGTGCAGTTTCAGGTTGCCAGAGCACGCAGGCTCAGTTTTTAGTACTGCGCTCCTGTCACCTTCCAGACACAATGGTTGCAATTTTCAAGCTATGCGTAAGACCAATCGTGGAATTCTGTCCATTCTCCCACTCTACACCCAAAGTTGCAGACTTGCAATTGAAAGCGTCCAACGCCCATTCACGAAAAGCTGTTCCCTCGGTCCACCCTCTCTTACCGTTCCCGCTGCCAAATCCTAGGCCTCGAACCACTATGGCTTAGACGGTTAAAGCTGAATCTAACTCTCTTACACCGTCTGCTGCACAAAGACACCTTTATAGCAGAGGCCAGACCAAATATAAACTCGCAACCCCACTACAGACTCCGTAAATCCTGCAACCTCTTAGTATCGTTTAGCTTGCTGTCATCCCCTTTTAGATTTTCTGTTGACACCGTTGTATCATATGCCTCCTGACACTCGCAACATGCTACTGCTTTCATTCTACTCTTCCTCGTTGCCCCTCTTCCCAAGCTTCAAACTACCAGTTCCAAAACGCCCCGTAGGACTGTTATTCATTCAAACTGGCTGGTCCCCGGTCTACACTCACACGGTCCTCCAACGAAAGATTATCCGTGACCCTGCATCCGTCTGACTCTGTCAATCCCTGTCTCAACCAGATCCAGCTGCCACAGAACTGTATCCTTCTCCGATCGCGGCACCCTTGACGACCGTTACGGGGCTGTCCATAAACCGAAGCATGTCAGTGCAATGAGGGCATGGCACGCATCATACCCAGTGTGATGGCACTCCCGCAACTATTCTCTTCAAAATCTCGACGCAACCCCTCGCCCAATCAGCCTGTAGTCGCAACTACGAGCAAATTTTCATCCGGCCGTCTCTGGGACGAGTTCTTTCGTACCGATGAATTTTCGCCCAAAATTTGGCTGCCTGATTTTCTGCCACAATTTCGGCTTGCCTCTTCCACAAGTTCAAATCCGTATACGATGTTTGGTTCGCCCTATGCATTAACACCACGTCCCATCCAACCTATCTGCTGCAAAAGACTTCCTACAACAGTGAGTTTGTAATTTCAGATTAAGCCACTTTTTGAGACAAAACTCGCCATGTGCTCCCTATTCGAATTATTCTACCTCCATCTCCACTTTTGCTCGTTGTGACTCCAGCCATTTTCCCAAGCGCCCAAGGTCACTCATGGCCAGCAATGTTTGTCAGTTTGGTTCGTGTTCATGTCTTTGAACTAGTCGGACCTCATGACCATTGTTCACAAGTTGGGAAAGCAACCTATTATTATTTCATCGGATATTTCCCACTGTTTATGACATTGTCCTCTTTTCGCGCAATCCGCACTACCCGCAAACCCCAGTCATGCTTCATTCTGACTGTAAACGTATGATCATGCCAGACGGTATGCACCCAGTTTGGGAATAAACATTATTATTATTATTATTATAATTATTGTCCCCCAGCTCGTACAAACCTACGCCACTACTTCTTCCTAGTTTATTACGCTCGCATCTGGAACAACCTTCCTGAGCAGCTGCGAAGCATCACGCATCGTCATACTTTCCCAGTCCGTAGACAAATTCCTTACCTGTGAAATTGCCGCCTTACTTGATACAACTACCCTGACCTCCTCTACGAATCGGGTCAGTGCGCGTTTGAGTTTAGCGACGACAAAGTTAGTGGGCAAGTAAAGATCCTGTTATCATTTCTTCCTATCCTTGACTCGCTTTAAGCTAATGTAGGACTTAAATGCCTACTTGATCTAAATATGCTGTGTTACTGGCTTGGTTGTTTTCCTTTTTCCCAGGCATCTTACACCTCGTTCTAGTATAGTCCCTACCCCGGATTACTCTATCAGCTCTGTCTAGTGACTGGTGCCCTCAGCCTAACTCTAACTGACAAGAACCAAACCAGAGTCAGCTTTTTTCTTCATTACCAGAGCGCATTCTGCGCCTATAATATATATCCATCTGATGATTCACTGCACCACACTCTCACACACAACATCGCGGTAAGCTTCTGCTCGACGTGATAGCTCACATCAGCGCTCCGACGCCGTTTAGCCATGGTGCAATCGCTGTGAATATCACTATTCCACTCTACTGTCTCATTGGCAGCTGTCAGTTCACTTCTCCTCCGCGACTTGCCTCTACCAGCGTCTGTATGCCGTTTGTCTGCTCGAATTGACTGAGCTGTCTTTACTGGCCTTGCTTTCCCCGACCAGAAAAAGGGTAGCTGGAGTATTTTTTAATGCACAAACCGCATTTATGACTGCTTGGTTGGTTTTCCACCTTGCAGATCTGGTAGCATGCACGGGATGAAAACCTCGTGTGGTGGACGGGTACGCCCTGCAGGAGGGGGTCGCCCTGTTACGTTGCACCATGGTGCGTTCGTATACCCGCCACCCATCCAGCAGCACGGGTGCATCGCCCATCGCCGGCGCTTCTGAGCCTGGCCTTTGAATTCAGGAAATCAAAGAAACAGTACTGCTGACTTCTGTTTGTTGCTGCTGCTGTTGGACTCCCCTTGGTTGAGTTTTGTATCTGGCAACTATAAACCACAGATGAAGAAAACTGTCCTCATTTGTCAAAAAAAATGAAAAAATAATAAAATATACGCCTGGGATAGCCTGAAGATATTCTGCAATGCCCATGGCCTACATCGACGAGCATAGCTGTATCTGCCTTCGTCAGAACAGAGGCTACACCGCACCAAAGCAATTTCGTCAACCAAACAAAAACACCTCCGCCTGCCGCTCCCAGTGGTAGACACGAAAGTCTTCATCAATACACCACTTAGATTAAAACTGATAGCAGTGCTTCGGGGACTGGTGGCTATTTCTCTTGCACATGCGTTCTCCTGGTACTGTCCAACTCATGTAATAAATACCAGATTAACCAGTTATCTCGGAAGTTCACTCCGTCAGCCCTTATACATCTGATTTCCACACCACCACTCTGCGTGCTTATATCGGCTTTTACTAGGTCCTTTGTAATTTAATACCGTATGTTAGCAAACCCCAACCCGCTAGTCGCTAGTCTATTAAGTACAAATCATCTATATCCTATCCCATATAATCACCTGTCATCACCCTAATCGCGGCAGACGTCAAGTTTTTATTTCTATGATTTTATTACACATTATCCCATTTGATATCCCCACAAACTCACCAGGCTTTACTAATCTTATCTCAACCCTCATCCTTCTAAGCTTTGAACTTCGGCAACGCTCAATTTGGAGGACTGGTTGGCTGTTACCCACTCCACCTGGCCGGTGATCTTGAACCACAGGATCCCCAAACGGACCGAAATCCCATACCGGCTTCTTTCCACCTTGTTTTCTCGGCCAGCCTGAAATGCATCCGCTGCCCAAAGAACTGCACACTCCAGCCTAATCACCTTAAATGTGACGTCCGTTACGGGGCTGTCCAAAACTCTGAAGCATGTCAGGCCAATGATGGCACGGCACTGCCATACCCAGTTTAACACACCGCAACTATTCCATTCCTTCTCTCGACCGTCCCTCGCCCACTCGTTCCATTAACTGCAAATACGACAAACTCCCCACTGACCCCAGCTGCCTCCATGACACATTCATTCGACCTGCTGAAGTTATGCTTCGATTTAACTCTATTGTGTTTCTGTGCTTCCCAAAAATTCAAGTAACTTTCTATGCAGTTCGTTCGTTCCGGCTCGTGTGTTGCCACCATAACTCTTCAAATGGAACTATTATGCCCAATTCCACAACAGCGACACCAGTGAGTCACTACAGTTTCGCTGTATACCATGTCTCTGAGATCCCTGCTACCATTTACCCGCTTTGCTGGTCCCTCCATTTCATCATCCCCACATACGCTTTTTGTAACCCTGGCCATGAACCCAACAGTCCAAGGCCGCGAGGCCTCAGCGGTTGTTTTTTGACTTCAGTTCAATTTGATCGACTGGATGACGCCAACTTTGCTGCTTCACCAGATCTGATGTTCTGGTTTCTGATTCTCCACAGCTTACATTTCTCTTGTCGTATGTCAGGCGGGAAGCCTCTTGTTTCGCCCTCCCTCGTTTTGTTTTTGCCCGCCAACTTCAAATCCTAACGATCTGACCTTGCTCAATGTTCTCTTCGGAAAAAGAGCTCTCCTGCTCGTGCCATTTTATTGGTAACCACTTTTACATTGGATCCAACTCGCTGCCTATGACGCTGTCCTCTTTCTCCACCCAAACCCCCTTGTACTAACAGCCACCGCCAGTCATGCCTTGATTCTGACTGTAACCTTATGATGGTGCCTGACGGCGTGCCCCCACAATTTGGGAATAAAAATTATTATTATTACTATTATTATTATTATTAGATCTGATCAACCAGAAACCTAGGATTTCAAAACAGGGACCTGCCAAAAATTGCGGCGGGCGCTTCCGCAAACGGACCTCTCTCCTGGCTCTATCTGGGTAGCTTTTGGAATAATAAAAATGCTATGCCTGTAATACACTGCTCATAAGGTTGCTGAAAATTCCTTGATAGTCCCCGAGTTCCCGTCAACCTTATGTTCTGCTTGAACCCAAATTGCACGAAATTAGTGAAATACACTCATTTGCAAACAAATTTTTTTGCGAGGGACTCACCCGGGACCCAGCTGAAGCTCTCTTTTGCGATGTTTCTAAGCAAATGAATGTGCTGCACCAGGCCGAAGAATTTTCAGCAGTCTTATGAGCAGTGTGTTACGTCTATACATGTATCGCGACATCCCGAATATCGTACCAACTGAAACATGAGGCGACCTGGTGGCGCACATTCAGTTGCTTACAAACTTCGTGACCGAGATATTCAGCTGGATTCCAGATGAGTCACTCACAGAATCGAATTCGTTTTCAAAAGAGTGCAGTTCGCTAACATTAAACTCGTTTCACTTGTGGTCATCATTGAAGTTCGAAGTTTGCGTGACAACCCCTTAAAAGGGATGTGGCAGCCACAATCTAGCTGCAAAAAAGGCGAGTCGATAAGAAGTCCCAGAGTCACCCAGTACTTCCAGGTTTTTGGCTGTTCACCGTTGACTCTTTCGAAGCCACCAATGACATTGTGTCGATTTTAGCGACCTTGCACTTGTTACTGAGTGTCACCGGTGCAACCTGGCCCCCAGAAATTCCAAGGACGCACTTCATCCATTCGAGGTGTAGTTTTTCATGCCTTCTATTTTTAGGGGTTTGTATGTAAGTACTGGTGATGTAAAATCTTGCCTACTGGGCATCGGCTCACAAGCTTTCCTTTTATTTTCCATCCACAGAACTTATACTTCTAACTTCAGAGAGGCCATCTCTCATGGTGTCTCCGTAGCGTGTGTACAACAATGGTTATCAGCAAAGCATCATGTCAACGAAATGTGGTTTCTTGCCCTCAAAGACTGCCAAAAAGTCCTGCACCCACCTAACCGTATTCTCAGGCTCCGCCGTTCATTTCCTTATCATAAGCCGATAAATTGTTGCTCTGCCGAACCAATTTTCACAGACATTTATGAATAGATCATTCATCCAAAAAACACTTTGCCCACTAACCAAAAGAGGCACACACTCCTTGCATCCACTATCCCCCTCGCTTGAAGGGTGAGCATCGCTACGCATGCTCAACCAATACCAAAATGGATGTCCTTGTGCCCAAAATTCAAAAATTATTTTGCGCCTGCTGTCTACCAAGGTCTAGCAACCACGCAACCGAAAAGGACACCACAGGAACCCTGTCGATATTGGCACAGAGGTGAAACAAAATGAGTGAGACATCGCCACACAGCCAGGATTTCAGCGCTTCCAAACGATGCCATCGAAATCCAAGCTTCAGATTTGGATACAGCACCCAGTGCTTTCGTATGCGCTTGCATTCGTCATACTTATGCATGATTTGGTCCATAGCCTCTTACCCGATTTCTAAAGCACTTTAACTTTTTTGTCACCAAAACTCCCCATTTTCCATAATGTTCGGCGATGTAATAATAATAATAATAGTGTTCCCACTTGTTGGTGACACACCGTCAGGCATGATCACACGATTACAATCAGACTAAAGCACAACTGGATGGGCTGGGGGCATTGGGGATTGGGCGAAAAAAGGGCAGTCATGAACAGTAAGCAATAGACTTGGTCACGCTTGAACCGGCATGGGGAATGAAACCCGATTACCAGGAGTTTATAGTAATAATAGAATCATTTCCCAACTGTGGAGAGCATGTAGGTTGAGGCATTATCGGTTCGTTACAACCTGAAAGCGGCAGGCAACTACACAACGGAGAGGAAGTAACAACCAAAGAGGCATGCTCATTACGTGAAGAGTCAGCGCAGTTATGGGAACCGAAAAAAACGAGGACGGTGGGTATGAGGTTCCACTAGTTCAAAGGTGAAGCAGGCTGACATGAACTAAAACGGAAAACAGTTGCTGACCATGAGTGACCGTATGCGGTTGAGTAAATGACTAGGGCTACAAAGAGCAAAAATGGAGATGGAGATTGAAGGATTCGATCTGGAGACAACTGGCAAGTTTTGCCTCAAGAGTTTGGTTTAAACTGAAATCGAGTAGACTCACTGGTGTCACTGTTGTAGGGAAGTCAGTTGTAAAGGATAGTTTTGATGGGGAGATTGCGCCAATCCATGGGGTCAAACGAGCTCCGTAAAGAGAATGGATTTTGTGGAAGTGGAAACCCGAAATTACGGCAGGAGACTAGGTTAGTTAACTCCGAACGATAGGTTCAGCGGTTTAGAACAAGCCGGTTGGGGCCACGTGAAACTTTTGTTTAAGTTGCGATTACAGGCTCAAGTGGGAGAGGGGTTGCGGTCGGGATTCTGAAGAAAATAGCCGCGTGTGCCATCAGACTGGGTATGGCAGTGCCACGCCATCACTGCACTGACATACTCCGGTTTCTGGACAGCCCCGTAACGGTCTTCATGGTTGCAGCAATCGCACAGGTGATATGCATTTCCATGGCAGCTGGATCTGGGTTAGACGAGGAGATTGACACAGCTAGAGTGGGCCGATGCAGAGCCATGGAAGGAGGACCATGTAAGTGTAGACCGGGGGCTGATTGCACGGGGCTTTTGCGCAACAAAGGTCGAAGTTTGAAGCTTAGGAAGAGGGGGGATGAGAAAGGAATGGGATGAGAGCAGTACCATCTGGTGGGTGCCAGAGGGCAATCTAAAAGGGGATGACAGCAGGCTAAATGAGCCCAGGAAGAGGTGGGTATTATTGGCTAACCTAGAAACCGGGTACTAACTGGGTCAGAGTAGGTGCTTAGGTTTGGGAAGGTAAGGATTCAGCAACAGACGGGGAGAGGGTGGCCGTGAGACTAGTTTAAACAGGCGATGACATCCCAAATCTTCTACCGTAGAACACCACTGGTTTCCAAAACAAAGCGGTCAACGCCAAAGGAATGGGACTTCGAACTAAAAAAGAACGATTGAGCTGCTTGGATTTAAACTGTTGTGCAGGACTGAGTAATTACGGGTTGAAAGTAAAACGGAACTTTCAGCTGACTTCTGGAGCTGCATGGCATGCAAACCCAAAGATATTGCCATAGATTTCAGTTGGCAGCTTTGTTGACAAAATATTAATCGGTCACCCATGCTAGCATGGCCTCGGCTGCTCAGTAAGTATGCATGTGGACAGCTTTGGATGTCCCTGCAGCGCTAGGTAAATTACACGCAATGAGCCGCAATAACATGAACTGCCTGTATCCATCTGAGGGACAGGGAAAGCGTTTATTAGGCATTTGCTGCTTGAATACTCCTGACAGCCTGAAGCAGGCACCGCGTCACCTAGACAAATTTGGGGCGGTAGCTGTTCTATCTACTCCAAAACAGAACTTTGTGCAACCCCTATCGATGATTCTACCCCGGACGGGACTCCAGAAACCATCTAGAGCTATACAGAACAGACCAAACTGCCTAAACTGGTAGTTTGTATCTAACTACCACCAGCCCCCTCCCCCACCTCTGTTGCTAAATTCTCCCGTATTATTTCGATTGCGGATTTGTGCTGGGTTACGTCAACCTACCGGACATTTCGTGGTCTCCCACTACGGGCCCTACTGGTTACGTCTCGCTACTTGCTCAACTCAGTGTGTAGGGTTGGTCCCAAATTGTACGTTGCCCCACTCGTGGTATACGTGCCTTAGACCTAATATTCCCGAACGATGGCTACAGCTGCACATGGTTCACGCTTCCCAGGATTTGATCACAGCGTCGTTTCGTGCATCGCAATCAGTTATGTCCCAACTGCTCCTCCGAGTCCTCCATTGTTTCTCCTCCTTTCTCCAGACGTTCTGCACGCTTTTTCATTTGTGCTGGCTTCCCAGGACTGGGATGACTTCTTCCTCTCGACAAACACACCGCGTGTTTCTGACATCTTCCACCAAGACCATTTGACTTCGCCTCACCTTATTTCTTCCAAAAAATGTTTTCACTCTAGTATCTCTCTCCATGATAAGTTACTAAAACCCTTGGATAAAAAATACGCTGGGCCAGCAGAAAATATCGGAAATCTCACGACTTCTCATTACTATTCCTCGTGAGTAAGCTCTCAACAGACCGAGCTTCCTAACGGGTAGCTTTCGAAAGCCCGGAAGAGAGCAGTCTTCAGAAGTCCTTCTAAATCCAAATTACTCAGGGGACTATTCCGTGGGCGTTGTACTCCAAACGGTCACTCAAATGCCTGTTTGCGTTCCACCGAAGGCTACCCTATCGCTGATCTTGTCAGTATAACAGACCATCTGAACTCTTACTTCGCTAGCTGCTACTTTTCACTTTCCCACAGCTTCAAACGCATTCCGGGTGCCGCATATATCACAACTCCAGATGTCCATAGTAGCCACCCGTCTTTTAGGAACGTGACCTTCTCCCCAACTGTTCTTTCTTCCATTCTTTTGAACTTTAAGGACTCAGTTGGGCCTGAAGGGACAAGCGGTCAAGATACCGGAATCCTTGTCCTCAAGCTTTTTACTCACTCAATAAACCATGGAATCGCCGCCTCCTAGTAGAAGCAATCTATAGTACGCCGCGTTTCAAATCCGGATCACGACAAACTACTTCCAACTACAGGGGTAGCCACCATACCACCCTTTTCTTGAGAACCCTTGAACGCCCGTTCAAAGGCCCATTAAACAAGTCCCTCCTCCTGCCGTAGGTGACGGTACGGATTCCTGCCTCTGTGATCCACCAGTGTTGCCAACTTCACTACTTCGAGACCATCACGGCAACCTACGACGCTAGGTACTCCACCACAATAGTTTGCCTGGACATCCAAAAAGCTTTCGGCCAGTTCCCTCATGCATCCCCGCTACATAAGCTTAGCACCGCCGGCATCACAGGGACCTTATTACAGTGACTCGCCTCCCGCCTATCAGACAGGATGCAAATGATACGAATCGGAGATAACCAATCATCTCCACTATCGATCACTAGTAGTCATATAAGGAAGCTTCCCCAAGGAAGGATCCCCATCCTCTTCCTAATGTACATCAACGACGTCTTCGGTGCTGTGTCAATACCAAAGCCTTCCTCTTCTCAGGCGATATAAAAAAGGTGCACATATTTCCTCTCCGTGCACAGGCACTTATCTTTCACCAGATTCAGCAAGACTTAGACTCGCTGACTCGCTGGTCAAACGACTCTGGCCAAAGTTTCTCTTCGGCAAAATCCCGAATAATTTCCTGCCGCTGCTCCCTCCCGATTGATGCGTTCATAATTGATAGGAATCCTACCACTTACTCCACAGAGATCAAAACTCTTGGTCTCAGATATTCTTGTACATTTAGCTTTTCCCACCAATCCCAATTCCAGGTAGCTCGAGAACATAGGCCAATCTCTCTAGTAGTGCGCTCTTTTCAACTTCGAGACCTAATGGCCGCCATTTTTAAGCAATGCGTACAAACAACCTTGAAATTCTGTCCCGCATTTTCTTTTCTTTATACCCAAACTATTAGACTGGCACTTGAAAGCTTCCAACGCTCATTCACGAACAGAATTTTCCCACGGTCCACTCCTCTCTCCTACCGCTCCCGTTGTCAAATTTTAGGCTTTTAACCACAATGGTTCAGACGGTTTAGGCTAAACCTAACTCTCTTACACCGTCTACTGCACAAAAATACCCTTATAGCAGAGGCTAGGCCAAGCGTTAATTCACATCTTCACTATGGATCCCGTAACTCCAGCAACCTCTTAATATGCCCTCCAAGTCTTAAAACCTACGCCGCTAGTTCTTTCTAGTTAACTACGCTCGCATCTGGAATAATCTTCAGGAGCACCAGCGAAACGACATGAACCGTCATACTTTTTCGCAATCCGTGGATACATTGCTTACTTGTGAAACTGCCGCCGTCTTACTTACTACCCAACTAATTCCGATTTCGTCTATGAATCTGGTCCCATGCATGTTTAAGTTTAGCGACGATACGGTTAATGCGCAAGCATATAAACCCGGTACTATAGCCGCTACCCCCTCGACTTGATTCAAGCCACTGTAGTATGTTAAATGCGTGCCTGACCTGAATGTGTTGTGTAAGTGACATGTTTTCCTTCTTCCAGACACCTTGTATCCTGTACTAGCCAAGTTTCCACACTGGACCACCTTATCAGCCCTATGTAATGACTGGTGCTCTGTTTGGCCCAGCTCTAAGTAACAAAACCCACGCCGAAGTCAGGGTTTCTTCAATACTAAAGCGCAGCATACGCCAATATGTGAACGTAGTCCATCTGATGATGCGCTTCACAGCCCACCAAACACTCCCGTACAACATCGCAGTACGCCTCTGGTTGACACGGTAATTCGCACCAGTGCCCAAACCCCGTTTAGCTATAGTACACTCGCTCTGAATATCACCACGCAATCTTCATTGTCATATTGGTAGCTGCCATTTTCACTTCCCCCTCCGCGACCTGCCTTTACCAGCGTCAATTCGCCTGTCCGAATTGAGTGAGCTGTCTTACTGGCCCGGATTTCTGCCCTGAAGGGGAGAAAAGATCTAGAAGCTGGGGTACTGTATGAGCGCACAACCCGCATCTACAACTTCTTGGCGGCTTTCCTCCTTGCAGATATGGTAGCATGCACGAGTATGATGACCTGGTGTGATGTTCGAGTACGATTTGCAGAGATGGTCTTCCTGTTACGTTGCACCGTGGTGCGTTCGTGTACCCGCCACCCTTTCAGTAGAACGGTGCATCGCCCATTGCCGGTGGTTCTGGGCCTGGCCTTTAAATTCAGGAAGTTAAAAAGAGCACTGCTGTCTTCTGTTTTTTGTTGCTGTTTTGGGCCCGTCTTTGTTGAGTTATTTATCTGAAAACGCCGTAAAAACCACAAATAAGAAACTGACCTTTTGTCTGTCAAAAATCAATATACCTGGAACAGCCCGAAGATACTCTGCGGTGCCCATCTCATACATCGACATGCACAGCTGTATCTGCAGTGACACCAATGATTCTCCAGAGTTCCAGTGTGCACCGTGTCTATGAGATTCCATCTACCATTGATCCGTATTGCTGATTCTTCTATTTCATCATCCCCACTTAGGCTTTACGTGACCCTGGCCATATGAACAACGGTCCAAGATCGAATGGGACTCATCGGTGGTTTTTAGTTCAGATTGACCGGCTAGGTCGTGATAATCCAGCTACCGCACCAGATTCGGTGTTCTGGTTCATCATTACGCAAGTTGAAGTTTTCTTATCATGCCCCAGACAGAATACCTCTTTTTTGCCCTCCCTCGTTTTGTGTTTGCTAGCCAACCTCAAATCTCAACGACCTGATCTTGTCTCAGCTTGATATGTTACCCCCAAATGTAAGATAAACTCCTGGTAACTGTATTTCCTTTCCCATGCCGGTTTGGGCGTGATCTGTATCGGGTATTGCTCACTGATTATGACAGTGTCCTTTTTTCCGCGCAGCCCCCACTACCCGCAAACACTCCAGTCATGCTTTATTCTAAATGTAACCTTCTGATCACGGCTGACGGTATGCCAACCACTAGATAGGACTAAACTATATTATTATAGAAACCTACAAAGAAGCACAACTTTCTCGTCACGCGGTTAAAATTGTCCAGAGGAGCCGGCTGTTTTGAGATCCGCCGAGTAATTTGCAGCATATCCTTAGGAAAATGGCACACAACTTCATGCAAATAAATAAAGTGGAAGAAGCTTTCACAATTGAAACGTCGAAAGCGTTAATCGTGAACAGGCTCCGCGTGACCAGACGGACCACGACATAGTTTTGATTGTCGTCTTTTGAAAGAAGTAGACTTAGCAGACCACTCTATCTTAGCGTTATTGGTTCTAAACACAATGTGGAAAGCAGCCGCTGTTTCGTAAACCAGTTCACCTTGAAGTAAGTGGTGGGCCACTTAGGGTTGCGGTATTGACTCCTCATTTGCTTCTAGATTCATAGTTGTAACGAAACGTGGTGGGGGCAATAATTTATGTATTGTTGCATCCGAAGTTGGATGCGCCAATTTCAGGCGTCTTAGTGTGCCCCTTACTGTGGCTAGCGTCTTTTCAGGTGTCGCCACCAACTCCCTAACCCTTCAGTTTGAAGACAAGATGCAGCACTAATGATCGTGGTGCTATTGGCTATAGCTTCGTATATGGCGACTATATGGGGGGTCAATCGTTGAAACCTGGCCCTACTTCCTTGTCTCCAACACCACTGTGAATGGGGTAACTAACCCCAGATCAAGTTTCCGGACGGCTTATCTGACTTAGCTAGGTCCTTACCGCAAAGGAAACAATATATACCAATACCGAAAGGATGACAGATGAAAGGGGAATATGCCGCAGGGTACGGGTGGCGGCTGCGTACGTGAGTTGTAGGCTCGAATCCCATCAACGTTTATCCGAATGTCGACGTTCGTTACTCTTATATGAGTTTCCCAATGCTGCCGCAGCAAACTTGCCTCAAGTCCAAGTAAGATGTACTCCTCCCAGCCTTGTGTCACATGCGGTATCGACGAGGATTTTTTCAAAGCGGTGCATGGACCTTTTAGAAGGGACTGAAAAATCCTCTCAGTTTGTCCAACACAATGGCCAAACCCGATAAGGGTAATTAAGCTTTTGGCAATCCGTCGAAAGGTTTTTGAGATATTCCGACGCAGCTGTGGATGGTTCCAAAAGGCAGTGTTGACAAGCAATACGAGTGCGGGCAGAACATACAGATTAAGCCCTCAAATCATCTGGATTGGGCTCCTCTGTTGCGGCCAATTACTGCGTTCTATGGAGCGAAGTTAGATTTTTCCAGAAACTGCGGCAGTGAATGGCCTTCTCGATCCAAAGTGTTGATGACACGAATGGGCGAAACCAACGACTGTGAACAGTACTGATTACCAATGAATTCTGTCCACAGTGGTTCTATCGAAGGCGTTGTAAACGCATTCGTCATTTGGGCAACGAAAACAGCCAGTTGCTGAGACCGCTCGTACTTTCTTGGAATTAAATGTTCTTGACAGGCGACTACAAGCAAATGCGAACAAATTTTGTGCGCACTGACAATTCCCTGAAATGAAAAAAATCGAGTGTCTTGCAGGCGTAAACCACTTGATAGTACTCACTCTTTCAGGCACACGAGAGACACGACGAAAACAGAGCTTCCCCCTAACAAGAAAGTGCAGACTAAAGCAAATCGTTTGATGGATTACATTCTTCTGGGACCCGAAGATGCAGGGTGTTGCGGTTTTACTTACAAGGAGACAAATAAATGAGCTCCGAGCCTCCTAAGTATACTCTATCTCTCTCGGGTGGAAACCTCTCCAATGGTATAGAACTTCCTGTACATGGTCCGCACAGGTACTGCACCCGGGTTCGGAGGCGCGTTAACTGGGACAATTTAAGAATACAAAACCCAGCAGCTGCTCAAGTGAGCCTTCTGAAATTGATCCTAAGGAGCGGGTTCCTTAAAAGGAAGCCAAATGCGACCAATTGAATGCGCCAGCCCCAGTTAATGCGCACGACAGGTAAC
This sequence comes from Clonorchis sinensis, assembly GCA_003604175.2. Lineage (NCBI taxonomy): Eukaryota > Metazoa > Platyhelminthes > Trematoda > Opisthorchiida > Opisthorchiidae > Clonorchis > Clonorchis sinensis. Next base: position 29,435,470 of record CM030370.1, read on the forward strand.
ATCATTTGAAAACACAAGAAGCGGGGATAATGCATTGATCTGTGGTAAGGCTGATTATTTTGTGTCGTTCTCGGTCCATTAAAACATAACATGCAGCAGTAAGTCCGGAAAACGAAAAGCAGTGTACGAGCGTTACAGCCTGGATCCGCTTCTAGTCCAAATATAGCCTTCCTTTTCGTTTGATATAACAAGCGAAACAAGTAAATTTTCAAATTTTCGGAGTATACTATTCTCTAGCTTTTCAATCGTTTATATTTCAAGGTTTGTCACCTCACCTATTACCAAGTGCGCTCTGATATCCCAACTCGCCCCATATCACTGATCTCAGCCACATAGTTATAAGCTTTCGGTACACAACAATGTAACCAAATCAGTTTCTGAGCTCAGGTTGTCCACTATGAACAAAATTTTCTTATTCGATCGGTGGAAAGCTCACATAACTGAAAATTAAAGGCCGCGGCCGTACCTCTGCACAAATTCCGAATACCACCGCTTGAGTTGAACTGAACAGAACTAAGGCATCGGGGCGCACGTTTTGTAACTAGTCGGCTGAGAAAGATGGACCCGGTTGACGATCCGGATGTAACACTGTTCCGGGCCAATGGTGAAGTACATATTGAGGAAACAGTCTTCCAAACAACCGGATCTAGTGGACGTAAGTCTTAGTGCCACGGTACACATCGCCCGTTGATAATTCCTCCGAAAGTCTGATGTATAAACTCCACTGGGCTGCGATTGGCAAAGAGGATGGCTTTCGTTTAGTCAATAAAATCCTAGGAGAGCACCTGGACAGGGTATCAGAGAAGTAAGGCGGAGGCAGGAGAACCTGTTAAAGATGAAATGGACATATATGTTAATCTCTGTCGGAGTTCGTGGTAACGTTATTTAAACCAAGTAAAGCCCGGTACTCTCACATCCTTGAGAAAAGCGGACTCTATTTCCATATTCCTCAGTCCTTCTGGGCTAACTGAGCATGCCGCGGTCCAAGTTCAGTGTCTGTAGTTTTCGATTCTCTGGTGGTCAGGAACTATCCTTCTTCGGGTTCATGTTTCGCCCGCAAACCTTTCCGGCTTTCTTCCAGAGCCTCCAATCTGTGACGCAATAGACGGGTGCGCCGCGGTATTTCAGGCCTTTTCATAGAGTGGCGTAACAGTTATGCTTGTGCCGCACGGTGTATGTAAACCTTATTAGGCTACAACACAGCCTTTCGCTATCCACTAGTCTGGTTTGTTCGTATTAACTGCTTTATAATTAGTTTCCACCTTACATCAAATAGGATTCACTTTTACCTTGATCTTTGCGTTCTTAGTTGTTCGACAAGGATCTCAAGCAAAGAGGATGTCCAGCGCCAGATGCTGCATCGGTTAGGCCATGGATTGCGCATGCCAAACCATTTTTGCCGAAGAATGCCGGTTTCCGAGCCCAATTCAGAGTGCCAGAAGCAGAGAGGTTGCGAACTTTTGGCCTGGAGGAAGATTATGAAAGAGATTACGAAAGGTCTGGGTGTTGTCAGTGCGACGCCTTCCGGAGTAAGGACTGCGTGATCCCCACTGCGCCCGGTTGGAGACACTGCAAGATATGGCTGCTAATCGGTGCCAATGACGTTCTTGTTTCCAGTTCTTATCCAGATTGTCTGAATGAGCGTCTGAATTTGTGGACACTCGGAATGATTGTGGTAGGCTAGCACTTAGTCCCTTCCCCGTCCGCTGCTATTCTTTTCTTCACAATATGACTCAAATAAACCGTGGTTGCACGGCGGCGAAGCGTGAACGTTGAACACTGGTGTTGTGCTGTCGATGATGATAATGATGGTATGTACACCATAGGACGCTACTACACATCCATGAAAACTAGTTTTCTACTCTCTGGCCGGGAAACATACGCTCTGGAGCGTGTGCAGTCCATATACCATTTCGCATGTGAAAATCGAATCCAAGGTGGCCGCCGAGAAAGATTGACTACTGATAAACAATAAAGTGGAGTTTGTTCTCTGAAAATACCGACTGTTCTTAGCCGAATTCTCTTCGATCCAGGGAAATGGGGCCAATCAAACTTTCTTCTGCTATCAAAGTAGTGTCCGAAGCAACTTCTGACGCCTCGGTGTTGTCGAGGGTAAATGTCATGGATAATGAGCAAAGTGGCCTATTACATTTCGCCAAAATGCCCTTGTCTGAACCCCAGCGCCGTCGAGCCGTTGTTGTGGAAGTCCCATGTTCCCACCAGAGCAAAGAAGCAAGGGTGGGTGTTCCGCGTTAAAGCGGATCAGGTAAACTATTAGTTTCCCGCCTAGGTGGTTCTGCTAGACCTCGATTTCAAACCAGCGACCGGAGCCTGCAGAAACTGGCGGATTCGGTGGGAGAGGTCAACTACGAATCGAATGGCCGAGACAAAGGTCCTGTTCAACGGCCTTTTTTCTGCCTTGCAGGCCTCACTTGGCTGTTCAAAGGTTAAAGACATCCCTTGAAGCAGAACCCGAATGGCGCTGAAGGCGCACCGTGTAATAAGTTCCTAAGAAACTTCATTGTCTGTTATCAAGGGTGTCTTCCGTATCGCGGCGCACCCGGAAAGCGATGCACCATCAACTTCTCTAGTTGTCGGGGTTATTAAAAAACCGTTTGAGGGAATCACTCGGAATAGTGGTTGAGGGGGATATGTTAAATGTAGTGCGTCATTCGAATGGTGGGGAAGGGGTTTGGGTGAGTGCCAGTGAACGAACAGCTGCAGCGACCAATGATACCTACCCAGGCCGAAGAACAGGGTTCAGTTGAAGTCCTGCTCCTCCTCCTCACCATGACCATCATCATCAGAGACAGCACTAATGCTTGAGTGCCATACGTAAGTGTCGTGATTGTACGTGGGCTGGGGTATTGCCATGGTGCCCAGACCTAGATAGGTTGAGGTACTCCACTGACCAGAGTTAAGGTTTTGATTCGCCCGGGTAACACCCGTTCCTACAGCTGAAACGCGTACGAATATACGTGTGTTTTATTTTATGCTTACGAAACGGCCATTGCATGTTTGACACACTCCCAAGGTGGTTTCCGATCATTGGTGTCTGAGGTGTGATCTTAGGGGACGTCCTTAAACCATGTGTAGGACTAATAGCTCCGCGGCCGATGCTCTGCCGTAGTCGCTGTCGAGCAGTTAACACTGTAACATCGACTCCGACCTTTCGCCGCTAACATACGTCTATGGTCGAGGCCATTTCGTGCCTGAATTCCGTCACAAGGTTGGCGTTACCGATGAAGTTTTCAGTCCAAAAGCCGGACCGATGGTTTTGAATGCTTAGGCTCACAAGTTGGCTATGACTCCTCCCACCAATACTGTTATTGGACGGGATTTACGAGAACCTTGCCATCTACCGCTTGTGCAGCTGAGCTATACTGAGGAGTGTACTTTTGGTACTGTCACAAGGAGACTGGACGTTACTGTGGTGTGACGGTTTGTGTGCTTCCGCGACCCATTAAATAAAGAATCGTTCAACTTTAGCACCCTAGCTGCCGTGCCGACGGAAGGAGGTACGAGGGCTGGGATACTGCCGGGTTGCCCAAGCATAGACAGGGACAGTCCAGATGCATAGATGGGTTTGAACCACGGATCTTCCGGTCTGTAAGTTGACGCTGTAACACACTGAGATATGCTGGGTTGTGTCCGTGCGACACCGACAATCTCTCATACCAGGTTGATCGATAGTTAGATATCTGACCAACACGTCTTCCTTGCCCCCTAGTTTGGTGGCTGGGACATATGTGGCGACTTGTTCTATAAACATGGTGGTTCACTTGCATTTTCCGCCAAACACCGCTGCCTTACAGTCAAGCTTTTGAGCCAAAAGCTTCGCTCGAGGACCTTAATCGTCCTCCTGTCTAAGTCTGGGCGCCCTGGCAGTATCCCAGTCCACGTACAGTCACGAAACTTCCAACTAACAACACTCATACTTCATCAGTTGTCGTGTGGTGGTGGCGGGATTTCGACTGAGTAAAGGCTGCATCGACAACATCGACAACATTCTGTTAGGTGGTAAATCAACGCCATTTGTACGGACGATTCACAATATTGGTATTTCTTGACTTCAAGGGTGAATGCCATTCTGTCGATCGGTCAGTGCACAATCTCTGTTGAATCAACTGACCATGACCGTACAATATTTCGGCGTGGTCCTGGTACCCTCGAGATGCAAAGTCATGTTTCATAACAGTCTCTGAACATACCCTTTACAATTCAAGGGGAATCATTGGAGTTTACAGAGAATTTTACATACTTCGGTACCTGTATTAGCTCTGACGGAAGTGTATCTGATGACGCCAGTGCACGAATCTAGTTGCTAGTTTGCGTCGCTAGTGGCGACTAATGGCATAACACTGGGTCTCAAGGGTCGCGTGAGGCTGTTGTTTGGTTGCGAAACACGGCCTTTGCGGACATGTGATGTGAGGCATCTTCAGGTTTTTTTACCATTGATACCTCAGAAGCGTTGCTGGTGTTGGATGGCGCCAATGAATGCTCGATATGGTAAGTAGAAAACGGTATTTGGTTGTACAGCAGGTGTTTTGATAGCGGAAAACATCCAGCACCATCAACTGCGGTGACTCGGCCATGTGCTGCATTTGTAGAAACACCGTCCTTTCAGACGAGTGTTGTTCTCCGTGCCCCCATCAAGATGGCGCGAACTGCCAGGTGTATAACTTATGTTTCTTGCAATTAGTCGCCACTCACTTTTCTTTTACCAAGTGCTTATTCCTTCAGGGTTTATACCAGTTAAGCGCCAGTTTCCAGTGCGTATGTGCTGTCTGTGGTGATAATGATATCAGCCTATGTAATCCCATGTGGCCAATCGGGCCACGCTATTGAGTCGTCGACTCCGGATGTGGTCTTCCAAATAGCTCTACTACTCCCTATCTTTCGAGTCAAAGACTCCAGACGGGGCGCAACACAAAAATCCATTCTCCACGTCTATAGCCGAAGGTGTACGCTTCCTTACGACTCTTCGTTAACCGAACCTTACCCACATCCCCTCTCCACCGTTGGACTATTTCGTTTCAGTCCACTCACCTGTTAGTCACCTAATCTTTGTTGCATACCTAACCTGCCAGTCAGTGAAATAAACCAAAATACCCTGCTGATAGTCTTAAAAGACCGGAACCACGTTGCAACCTTCAATAGTCAGATATTGTCAATTTGGTCAACATACATCCTGCCCCGGAACTGCGTTTGATTTCTTTCGATGTATGATGTGTCCACAAGATACGCATAAATAATAATATTGATCGTTCAGCTGTAACACCCTTTCGGTGCCTAACTGCCATGCCACCCAAAGGAAGCACGAGGGCTGGGATACTGCCAGGTTGCCCAAGCCTAGACGAGAGAAGTCGAGATGTAGAGGTCGGGTTCGAATCAGAACCTTCCGGTCCGTAAGCTGCTGCCTCAGCCATTGAACTCTCTCGACTTCCAAGATACGTATACAAGACTGCAGCTAGGCATTGCTTTTAACACCTTTCCGGACGAGTTCAAGTATCTTGCAGATGGCTCAATTGGTTAGAGCGCGAATTTACTGACCGGAAGGTCCGTGGTTCGAACCTGACCTCTACATCTTGACTTCTCTCGTCTAGGCTTGGGCAACCTGGCAGTACCCCCGCCCTCGTGCATCCTCCCGTTGACATGGCAGCTAGGCACTGAAAGGGTGCTACATCTGAAGATCAATATTATTATTTATGCGTATCTTGTGGACACATCATACATCGAAAGATCGAAGTGGCTCTTACTGGAGATTGTATCCAGCTCCAGGGCTGAAGGCGCTTTAGGGTTCCAATAAACAGTGCTGCTACATTACCGTCTAGCTTCGTTAGGGTCGGCGCAACGCGAGAAAGATCAACTCTATCGGAATCTGTCGTGACCGCTCCGGTCAGAAAACAGGACAGACATTGTCATCCTGGCTGTTGATGTGAGCACCAAATTCGAATGACTGATTCCGGCAGGAGCACAGTTGGGTAACGCAGTCAGAGTCGATGCTCACCGTCAGACAGTGGACGGTAACTCCTTCAGTTGCGACGTGTTCCTAGCAGATGCTGAGTTTCTGTAGTATTGATTGCTTGGTTGCTCAACGCGTGATGTCCGGGACCCTAGGGTAGTAGGTCCACGTCTACTACTATGATGTGCCAGGTCACTAAATGAGTGCGTAGAAAAATGTGGCACAGAAAAGTTACCTTGCAGCTGTGGCGTTAGGTCTTTTTTCGATATTATCATCAAAGACAGCGCGTCAGTGTTCAACACTGATGCTTCTATGCTGTACAACCGAAAACCTTATTGTGGAGAAAAGAATAAAAGTAATGATTATGGGACTCATTGCCAGCCTGGTGCAATCATCCCGAGGTGCCTACACTTCCAGACTCCCATTCAGACAACATGGATGGAAGCTAATAACAAGAACATCACTGATTAGCAGCCATATCTCGCAGCGTCTCTAACCGTACACAGATCACGCGGTCCCCATCCTGGAGGTCGAGTTTCACCGTAACCACCCAGACTTTTTGTGATCACTTCCATATCCTCTGTCAGGTCAAAGGCTAACTACCTCTGCTTGTACCATTCTGAATTGACTACTGAAGACAGCACTATTCAGCAAACGATGATTTGGCATATTTAACGCGTAGCCAAACCGCCAAAGGTTCTCGTGGTGGACAGATTCTTTGATATAATTCCTTGTACAACCGGACACTAGATTTCGAATTGTCTCGTCGGGGATTCGTTGGTGCCACCCTACACGAGCGGTGTTTCTGAGACAACGGTTATCGAAGAACCGAAGACGTCTTAGTACCGCTCCTCTCAGGTACGTCTCACAACTTGTGGGACTGATTATACGCTGCGGTTCCGTAGCCTATAATACCTTATGTATCAGAGACATGGTCTACACACGAAGAGAAGTTTCAGTGTTTGAACATCAATGTCTCCGAGGCATAGCTAGGGTCTGGTAAGAATGTCGTACTAACAATGACGTACACTAGATAGTTTAGGAAACAGGTTGACTTGGACAAGTCAACCGAACTCCATAGGTTATACAGTTTGTGACATGTACTTCATCTATCACAGGACTGCATACCTCACAGACGTCTTTTCCTCCAGCCTGATACAGAGTGAAAAGGTCTGAAATGTGGACACTATGACCTGACAACGAACTAAAAATCGTTCAGCTGTAGCACCCTTTCGGTGCCTAACTGTCTTGCCACCCGAAGGTTGCACGAGGGCTGGGATAATGCCAGGTTGCCCAAGCCTAGACAAGGGAAGTCGAGAGGCAGAGGCCGGGTTCGAACCACGGACCCTCCGGTCAGTAGATTCGCGCTCTAACCACGAGCCATCTCGCCCCCTGACAACGAACTATGGAACTCCCTATCAGTAAACTCAGTCAGGTTGACATCCGCCGCCCCCCCCCCTGAATGGTGACCTCGGGACTTAACACAATACTGGTGAAGGACACGTGCAGATGTGGCTTATTCACGAAAAGACGCCAGTGCATCAATGACATCCCCCTTTAGTGCGTAGCTGATCGGTTTCTAGTTTGATCAGGTAACCCAAGCAAACCCACATCAATTAACTGAGTGGACCATCTATCCTGATGCCTTGGTTTTCATTCGTGGTTCTCCCATTTTTGGTCTACAAAGCTGTGGCAGCTGAAGCTAACGTACTCTTGACGCGTGGTTTGCAAACGAATAACTGAATAGAGACTGCTATTGAAGCTAGTCGCGAAGCAGCTTAGTTAGTCAGTCAGCAATGAGGTAAATTCAGTTGAAGTCAGATAACATCCCATTCAGTCTATCTGTAATCAGTTTTTCCAGTGTACCATCTGACCTTCAGGATCGTATTGCAACAAAGTTGTCCGTGACCATCGGTATTCGGCGAGTTCACAATTTAAATCTTGTTCCGTTTCGGCTGCAACCCAACCTAAGTTACCCACTGTTGAAAGCAGAATCATCATCCTCATGGACATCATGACATCAGTGTTCAACACCGATGTTTCGCTGCCGTACAACCATGATTTATTTGAAGGCCATATTTTTAAGAAAAAGGAGGGTACTTAGTGCTAGCTTACTGCAATCATTCCGGGGTTGCTACGCCTCCAGACACTCGTTCAGGCAATCTGGATAGTAATTGACAACAAGGATGCCATTGATATCGATTAGTAGCCATGTTTTGTAGCGTCCTCAACCGGGCGCAATAGGAATCACGCGGTGCCCATCCTGGAAGGCGAGTAGCACCGACAGCTTTCAAACGTTTCGCAATCTCCTTCATACCCCTCTGCCAGGTCAAGGGTTGGCCACCTCTCTGCTTACGCCACTCTGAATTGGGCATGGAAAACAGCACTCCCTTCGGCAAACGATGGTACGGTATACACAATACATCGTCTAACCAACGCAGCTTCTGGTGCTGGACACATTCTTCAATGGAAGTACCTGTTGCACAACCGGAAACTCGCTTTCTAACTGCCTCGTTACGGATTCCATGACACCAATCCACGGGAGCTGTGGTTTTGAGACAACGATTGTCGAACACCTGAAGACGTCTCAGTTCCGCTGCTCGAACAGGCCAAGTCTTACAGACATACAACGAAACAGCTCGCAGAATGACTCAAGTACTCAACTGCAGCCTTCTGTGGTTGAAAAGTAGTACGTGTCAACATCTGTAGTACCTCTGTATTACTGATAAGCAGCCTGAGTTTAACTTTGCGGTGAGATCCCGGGCCCGGACAACCCAAAGGCAAGGCTCATTTATTTTGCAGAGACCCATTAAACCTGTGGAATCCGGGTTTCGAACGAGTGCTCAGGATTTTCCATGTGACAGTAAATTTCGAAGTGGATGATGGTTAAGTGAGAAGGAGTTGTTCTCTCCTATGGTTCATATATTCAACGTTTCTAATGTCTGACACTGCTTTGGCTCCGTCTCCTAATGTATTCCAAAAGTGCTCTGATCAGCGGCACATCCAGTCATCCATACTATTATATAGGCCTAATACAAATAGAAAACAAGGTTCGAAACAGTTCCAGAGTTAGCCGGTTCAAAGAGCTCCTTGTAGTCCACAGAATTTGGTCGCGGATTCATTCCTTTCTGTATTCGTTTCCTGTTCATTGTCACAGTGACTTCTAGATCTCTTCACCATCGCTCCCCTCACCGGGATTCTGCGGATCTGATAGACACTGGAAATATCCGGCCGGCAGAACACAAAGGCTCTCATATTAGATGCGCAATAATCAGCGTTGGAACCACTTGTAGAGTTTTTCGAGTGATGATACCTCAGACTTATGTTGCTGTTTGTTCAAATTAACCATAAGTTCATTCTGGACAGTACTTCTTTCCTCGTTGTTTACCACCTTAGTAGAATGATCCGGCTCAAGTGAGATCATGTCATCTCAAAGTCTGTGATCCAGAGTTCTTCATGTTTTATCCCACTTGGTTGATTTTTTGCTGCTTCTCACACGCTCTTTGGGGGTGATCCTCTAAGCCGTCTTTTTATTGCTTTTTTGTTGCTACAATCTACCAGTTTCATCAACAAGATCTCTCGACAATTGTGAATGTTGCTACAATCTACCAGTTTCATCAACAGGATCTTTCGACAATTGTAGCTCACTTATCATTTCCACATTTGACCAACTTACCCCTAAAATGTTTTGCTTGTTCCCCAATTTCACTCCGATTCATTTTCCAACTGCCTGTTTATTAACGTTGTGTTCTAGCAGACTCTACCCGACCAGGAAGCACCTGTGACTCACAGGGTCAACCAGCAACATCAACCGCGCCTTCACTGAGTGCTTTATCGTTAGAAGAGCGACTAAAACGAATGCGTGCAGCAGAGGAACTCAGACAGCAGCAGAGATACGCCGCCTACGTGGAATCGCAAAAGCAGGCCGAACAAGCTCGCATAAAGGCACAAGAGGAACGGCGACGCAAATTGGAAGAAATGCATCAGCGCGCTGAAGCACGCCGGTCATGTGTTTTGCAACGTCGCCAGGAGCTTGAACTGTCAAATAAGGTTTGTTTGTGCCTTAGTTTTTCATGGTGGTTCTCGCCTCTCACTGCCATAGTTGTTACCAGAACCAATTCATTCGAACGTGTATATAACTGTTATAAAACACGAACTTCTAGGTGAATTGTAACGTAGACGAAACAGACCATTTCTTACACAGAATAAGCTTAGTTTAGAAAAATCGAAAAATAGCCCTTGATCATCAGGCGACCCGGGATATTGAAGTAGCCATTTCCCGCTGTTTAGGTTCTAAGTTCTTTGGAATGCAGTGAATCGTTGTCGTGTAAAAAATACACTGTTCCATTTCACATTCGCTAGTGACCAAACACTAGTACGCTAGTCGCCACTGTTTTTATCAGGGCTCAGCCACCACTCTAAGACAGGCTGGCAGTATGTTGCACATCTGAACGGGTAAGCGACTTGAGAACGAGCTATGACGTGAGCCCAGCCATTCCTAGCGCAGACCGGACCTTCGGAGGAGAGCTTTTACTGTCTCAATCAAAAGCGAAGTACAGCGGGAGAATCGCCGCATATATATATATATATATATATCACCTTAGAGAGCGATATGTATGTTAGCATACACAAAGTGCAACTAGCCAATAAGAAGGAAGCGCAGACCTTTTGGAATAATGGGTAACATGATGTGAAGGGTACAGAAGTTCAAAATTTAAATTTCCAGAAAATAAGTTTGTCAATAACTCGACAAGTGAATGGTTTCTGGAGATAGTGGTATCCCCAACACAGTAACACTGATTCGGCCAGAATGGGTTAGTATCTCACGACTGTGAATAGATCAGCAGATATTTTACCGAGGTTACCGAGGATTTCAGGCCATCCCAGCTTCTCAGACGGTGGATTGCCATGACACCTCACCCCTATCCCTTATACCAGTCTTTTCCTCGTCCCACAGGCTCGGCTGGAACTGCTCTGGGAACGCTCTCGCACTCGTGAATCCGAACACGCCACACACCGCCGAAGGTTCACAGAAAGTTCTGGAATTCAACGAACGGCCAGTGCTTCGCCTTCTGTTGGATCAACTCGTAATCCGAACCACTTGATGACTACCTCCTGTGTGGTCGCCTTCGGGAGCAGTGCACCACGTTCCATATGTACGCAACCGAGTCCTGCTGCTTTACGTAGACAAAAAGCATTTGAAGCCCGTTTAGCTAGTTATCTCACCGGAAGACATAGTGGATGTTTCCTCACTGCGTCTGCCTCTCCTTACTACACCCATCTGCTAGATAGCATCCACCAGCCCTTAAACCCCTCCACAGTAGCATTTGTTGCTATGCAGAATAATCAGGCAAAGGGACGGGCTAACTCCAGTCGTCATAGACGCGCTGTTTCCGCTCATGCGTCTATTTCACGACATACCAAAGCGTCGCTGGCTCGTGCGGACCGTACTGCCGCTGCCCCTCCAACAAGCCTCATTGCAGACGGGGTCTCTCCCGACTCCCCACACATCGATTCGAAATCCGAGTCAGTGACGACGTCGAAACATGCTATATTTGGCAACGCTGAGAACCAACTTTTTGTGACATCCGAAGACGAAGGTTGGTCGCCCGTCGTGCTGCTTGCATCTCGGACGGTGCTGTCTGCGATTACCCATGGCATCGTATCGATTGTGCACGCGCGTTCACCGCATGGGTTGTCATTGCATGGTGCCATTTGTTATATCCAAGCATCCTCACTTGCATGTGCGACCGGCTGTCGTCTGGTGTGGTTGTGTTTGCCTGGCGTTCTGTGTGCTTTCATTGCCTTTTGGATGATTTCTATCCTATCCCATGCTATCGGTGCGCCGTCTTGGACACTGCGTTCCAGTGATATCAAACCTGACTGTCTGCTAACTGACTATATAATGTGCGACTCCTGTTTAAATTACCTATGACCATTGGGCTGGCTTCTGGGCTAACTGTAGTGTGCAAATTTTGTTGCCATGTGTTGCAAGAAACACAGCACATCTCAATCTATGGATCCTGAGTTGCCTCTCTGAAAGTTCCTTCGCTGGTGATACTCACCGACATGTTCATCAGCTATAGGTAGCCACTCGTCTTACTAAGTGATTTGTAGAGTTTCTGCTGGTAAGCTTGAAGACAATTAATAAGTGATTGATCGGACTATCTCCACCTCATCAAGTACATTTGAAGTTTTATGATTATCCAATTAGAACCTGTAAGTGAAGTAAATAACTTGTATATATTTTCCCCAGTATGCATTTGACAGTAAGGAGCGAAATCAGTTCGAATTAGGATTGTACGAGCTACCACATGTCATGTATTTTTCCGAGTTTGTCGGGGATCTCCGAATATCACTATTCTTCTTGTGGAGAAGGTGGTGAAGGTATCGAAGCACTGGAATTTGCTTTACTTTGGTTTACTTGCTCCTAGGCTTTCCACACACTTATGGGCAAATTTTTCTACATTCTTACAAGACAGAACACCTCGAGGGGATATGTTCGTGTTTAGACTTTTGGAGAAATTCCACTCCCCCATTTCCTCTCCGTAAAACGAAGGTGAATGTTGTTGTGTCCTTGTTACGGTTGAATGACTTGAAGTAATGGCTTCCATATCTCCAAGCTTTTTTCCTAATATAATATATAGCGAGTTTATTTCCATGTTGAACCCCATCATTCCGTTGAGCGTGACTCCGGAAATCAGGCAACAGAAGCGTTTTTGTTTGATCTTGATCTGGGTGCTCAGTTTCAGTGTTTCGTAGACTGATTGTGTACTGTGTAGCTGACCTCCAGTGAAAGCCACTTTGGTTCTTGAATGCGGGCTTCCTAATTATTCGCTCCACCTAATTGCTGAAGGATTGCATGTTCTCATCCTCATCCGGATCTCTGATTTGGGCAACCTTGTGGACACGATTTGCAGTTCAGGTTCCCCCGTATTCAACCGTATTCCGAACTGTTTGATGGTGCAGTGGCATCAGTGATGGAGTTTTGCCGAAACTTTATCCTGCACACTGCAATTTGCGTCGAAAACTCGCCAACACCACTTTGTAGGGGGCTTTTTAGTTGTTTTGATATGAAGTGGTCATCTGACAATAACAGTATAATAATCGTTCATCTGTAACAGGCTTTCGGTGTCTAGCTGCCATGCCAACTGAAGGAAGCACAAGGGCTCAGGCACGGCCAGGTTGCCGAAGCCTACACAAGAGCAGTCGAGATGCAGAGTTTAGGTTCAAACCAGAACCTTCCGATCAGTAATTTCGCGCATTAATCACTGGGCTATCTCAGGCTAAGTGGTCACCTAAGGTTGAATTAATGGTCTGTCGGGTGGCACCTGACTATATGATGATAGTTTCCTATATCAAGTCTGTTCAAGCCATACGTCATGACGTCAGAGCGTCACGTGTAGCCGACCACAATCTCGAAGATTCGATAAGTGTGTAGGATGTGTCGCACCAGGTGTAGGTTTCTGGTGTAGCGTGTTTGCATTCTGACTTTTTGTCTGCAGACATGAATGCAAGGTCAGCCAAATCACCTGGTATCGCATATTTTTCCCACGCAGATCGCCTTTACTAGGAACTAGATAAACGGGAAAATACCTTGAAGCCGGCAGCATTACAACAGATTTATATATAGTCATGAATAGCTTATCCTCTGAAGGTTTTCAGATTGTTGCAGAGACCATCTACTTCAAATATTGAATCAAGAATTTAAGCTATATTGCCTAGCTATCACTCACTCGAAGGAAACATGAACCCTGAGAAGTTCCAATTTTGCCCGTTCCCAGAGAAAAGTAATCAGAAGTTCTTATTTGCGTTCGTGGTCATAAACCGCCCATGGGACCAACTGCATGGTTGTTCTGTCATGAGGTTTCAATCCTATTCAGCTAAATGCTTTTTGTTTAGAGGGATTGGCTTTATCCACGGAAATCGTGGTCGCCCCTAATTTTTGGATTACGTTGGTTGCCTGTCGGCTTAATGCTTGTTTGAATGCGTTGGTACATTTGTTCGGTTGTTGTTGCATTTGGTTGCGCCTTTGAAGCTGTTCACATGCATTGGCCTAACTGCATGCCAGTCCATTTCAGTTTTCTCTACGATAGTGTTTGTTGAGGGAAAAAGGGAGGCCCATCGTTGAACTGAATGTAAAAACGACCGAAACTACAGAAACCTTAGGACCTGATGATTTCCTGATGCATTCCTTTTGCTTGTGTGTTAATGTTTGCCCGGAGGAAAAATTAACATTCTGGCTCAAGGGCTCGGATTGGCGGAGTTTTAAACCCTCTGTCAGTTTGGCGGTAGCGCACAAGCTACTTCTACTCCTTGGCTGGTGTTTTACCTTGACACCTGTTTTTTATCCGTGTCGGCGCCCAACGCAACCATCCATACGTATAAAATTTGGCCCCACCTTCTTGGTTTTGTTGACAGATATCGGCTACAAAGCGTGTGACGCTGCAAGAAGCTTCTCCAAAAGTTAGATTTATTTGCTCTGTCTTTTTTGTTATTGGATGGTTGGTTCGCTAAGTCACTAACGCGTGCGTTTCTCACAACAAACTACCCATTCCCTGTTACATTTAAACATATTCGACCCAGAATGACTCATTTTCACATTCTCCATGTTCTTTTCAACGAAGTACCCTGGATGGTCACGCCCACTACTGGGCAGTTTGACTATTCTTCTACACGAAAGTCCTAACTGCTTGCGTGCAACCACACCCTTCAATGTCTGGATACCACGTCTTACACGTAAATATCGATACTCTTATCCGAGTCCTTTCTGACGGAATAGATCACTTGTTTGCTTACAGACTTGTTGTTTCCATGAGTCTTTCTCCACCTGCTTACGTTTGGTGCCAGTCCGTTCTGCATTCGTGACTGATAGACTGTCACTTCTAGCTGGTCCATTGTCAACGAAGACGGTAAAGCAACCTTTGGGTGTTGATGTCGCCGTATCTGGTAGCCACTCTTTGCCTGAATCTCCCATCCAGAAATCCTTGTTTAAAATGTTCTAGTGTGAGACACACCGCGCTCTCAAACTCACCTCTTGGGATTTTACAGAGAGTAACAACACCAATATCAAAAGGTTCCGTGTATAAAACATGTGCAAGAAGAATTCAGCAATGCAATTGTTTTTGAAAAACCTTTGGTTGTTTTTTGTAGCTTCCCGGTTGAAGGGCCCGAAGCTCAACCCAGAGTCTTGATGTAGGGGACTACATAAGACTTCCGTAGATTTGGTGGTGCTACCCCACCCATACAAAGTCTCCGACAAGTAGCGCAACAAATTCCCTAGTTGTCTTTCCCTTTCTTTGTCACTTGTCAGTCTCTGATCTGTAAGGGATTGTTTATATATCCGTTGCGAGATGGTGGTTTCCCGTTTTGAGAAGCCCATCACGTAGCCGTAAGAATCGTCATTCGCGGTGGAATAATTTTCGACTGTGTAGTTATGACTCAATAACACGCTTGGAGGTTCTGACGTTCGGCAGTTTGCGTCATACACGGTGCTGTCATCCTTCATAGTAAACCAATTACGCATTGGTGTTTCTTTGTAGTGCTCTGTATTCCTCGATCGAATGTTTCCTTTGATTATTGTTTTATTAGTCTTTTTCGATTTCTTGTGCGCATCATTACATTTTTTGTTAGTCGGTGTGTTAATCCTCTGTTTGATGCACGGCTTTTGAATGATTAACGGATCTCGTGATTTCTACATGATTGCTCTTCAACCCCCGACTACACGTTTACCACACATCTGACAGTTTACCATACTTTATTTACCTATTTCTTTCCTTCCTGTCTTAACAGTATCCCATAACCGATCTGCATCCTCCCAAGAGTGTAATGCAATCGGTCGACCAGCGCCACTGCCCACCCGAATGGCGCGACACCAGCCGGCGACAAAACCCAGTAAGTGGACTGTATTAATCAAAATCTTACATATTTTACAGCTGGTCGTTCTTTGGCTACAATGTATGATTTCAGAGGCTCTTTTGCGAGATTATCACTGGTTGATTTTTTTCACCCTCCCTTTGTTACTTTCTCACTGCTTTGGTGTCTTTTGAATGACAACAACTCGTGTGATTCAATCCACATCTCCACGTCGCTTGATATTCGTGTGGATCCGATTGATCCGATGAAAACGCAAATGAATTGATTTTTTCCTTTGCCTAATTTTAGTGTCACCTATTCATAATAGAGAGGCGTATGCCTCTGCCTAATAGCTGATTCTTTTCGCACAACCCCGTGAAGAGTGGAAACGAGCCAGAGACGGTCAAACAATGACTTGGCAGCGAAGTATAAAAGCCAATACCAGCAAACTCAGCTGCGCTGGTCACTGCCGTCGTCCTGGATGGGACCCCGAGACGGGCCACATCAATGGTCAGAGACATTGTCAGAAATGGCCCAGTCGCGTCCTCAATGGCGCTCGTGCATTCAAGCTATTGCCTTCAATACATAGCCCCCTTCCCAATCCCCCCATTTAAAAGTCCATTGGCAGTGGTGTATTTATGCTCCCTCCTCCAATGCGCAGCTACCTCCCTCACCTCCCCAAATCATCGGTGAACGAAACTGTGGCAGCTACAACCACTGTGCGGCAAGTACACGGTTCTTACAGCTGACGATAATGATGATGATAATGAGTTGATTCATAACGTAGGATATTGTGCGGTCATGTTTTTTTCACGCCAAACTAGGCTTCTTTAGCTGTCGTGTGACTTACTCAACATGCAAAATCAGCTGCCTAGAATTGCAGTAGCCTGATAGTTTCTGGACCGCATGGGATTGCCGGTCTTTCTGAATGTTACATCTAGGGAGCGTTAGCCACGTTGGAACAAACTGCAAGTTCACTGTCACCCAACGATCCTGCGGTCGATTGTGGCCTCACGTCCCTACTACCGCAAGCAAGTGCTCCTCCAACATGCTACATATTATCTTGTGGAGCACTTTGCGTTCTTTCCACAACCCGTTAGATGAAAAAAATAATTGGAGAGAGTGTGGCATAACACGTTTACAAGCACGGGTAGCGGAATTTAGTGGCTTTTCAATACTAGTCAAGCTACCATGGAGGCGGATCATGGCCTTTTTCGGAGGCCACTACGTCAAAGCAAATACGTGTCCCTAGTTTTCCGAAATATTCAAACCTCTGCTAAGAATTACCCCAATAGCTCCTTATTGGTCTCAGGCGACGTGAAAATCGTTTGATGTGTAAATAAACCAAGATGAAATATAGTCGTATCCGACGTTTTACGCAGAGTTCATGCTACAAATGCACGCAGTTTTGGAAAACAGTGCGTGCGATGTTGGTGAAACTTGTTGCATGACACGTTCCGTGAAAGTTTCGTTCACACAAGCAGCACATAACATTTTCCTCATTCCTGCAACTTGACCATCGTATATATCATCACACTCTATTCGAGCTTGTTGGGTCAATTAGCAAAATGCGATGTTGAAGCCGATCGTTTGTGCGCACATTTATATTGCTCCGCATGAGTATACAAATCTTGGTGGCAAACCCGAAGCTTTCCCTTGGACTGGTCAGTGTCTTGAGGCGCTGTTTTATTATCTACTACAACAGCTCCACATTTGTACGTAATACAGAGTAGTATGCTTTAAGATTACCTTTACACCTGACTAAACTTGGTAACTAATGATTAAGGGCGGCTGCACTAGTTTCTGCCCACCGAACAGTCAGTCACTGGACAATTTCCAGTGACTGACTCCCTAACGTTTGCCTTCACCACTGCAATTCCTTTTTGTAATTCCTGATAGTTTCGGGTAGTTTCTGATTCTTCAGCAATACAAGGACTTGGAAAAGTTTTCTGTAGTGATGTTATGCCCTTTATCAGACAAATCCAACGGTTGGCAATCTTCAGTCAAGCTCCAGTTGTGTAATCTTTTTTAATGATCCGGGATATAGAACACTCTACGCACTGCCCTATTGTCCATCGATGCTCAAAACTTGAATTCAGCCCAGTCTCTCGTTTTTTTCTAATGGCCTTCAAATGAATGTGCCGCATTAGGCCGCCTCATGTTTCAGTTGGGTAGTGTGTTACCTCCATACGATATCTCTAATATCGTACCAACTGAAACATGAGATGCCCTGGTGCAGCACATTCAGTTGAAGACTATTAGAAAAAAAGCGAGAGATTGGGCTGGATTTAGTTGAGTCTTCCGTCAATACCAACTGTGAGTATTTAGCGATGGTTATTTTCGACCGCAGTTGTTTTAGTGGTAGTATCCAGGCTTGTAGGTTGCCAGGATGACTGAAAATTTCGTTTATCAGTGTTCAACCTCGCCAGGAAGACTGCCAGAGAATAGGCTGATAAGGAGGTGCCACCCTCTCTCGTACTGCCGTCCGGGTGACTTTCACCGTCAAATGGGGCAAACTTTTCAGTCATCATCCCCTGTAATGTCCCTCAAAAAACAATAACCGTTTACCATGCGGGTCTAAATCCTGCTCTACACCTTCTGTGCGCTTTTAACTGATTGCTAAAAAATCACCTTGCCATTAACCTAGGAATGAACTTTGTCCCCTCGTAGTGCAATGTGATACTGCACATGCCCTGCACCTTTAGAAACTCCCCTCGCAGAGGTCATCTGGTTAGAGACCACTTGCGGTTTACTTCAAGTTTTTGTTCAATTGTATTTCGTCGGTGGTTGTATCTTTGTAGGATTCAGGGCATGCAGCACCCAACACGGTCATTACGTCATTAGTTGTAGCTCGTAATAACCACAACTATTTGGGATTTGTGTAGTTTCCGTTAACAATATTTTGGTCGAAAGCATGAAAGTCCAGCCGTCTATCGTGACAGCAGTTTGATCTCAGCCAAGTGGTTAGAGTAGGGTGCTATTGTAGTAACATGAAATGTTGGTCGTGGCACAGGTGATGGATGACTTCCTGTCCCAAACTGTTGATCCGCAAACGCCGACCTACATGTGAGAACGAGTGATGTCCTACCGTGGCTAATGTGGGTTGAAAAGTTTTAGCAGGAGTTTCAGTGGTCACACAATTTCCAGTTCACCGTGTGAGTCGGCTAGGTCTTTCACTGCACACTTCCAAATGTTTGCGGAAACTGTCCTATTTGCCCTACCTGGTTTTCCATGGAGGAGGGTGCCGGCTGCCGAGATAGTTGTCCGAATTCATTAATACCAGAAATTAAAAGCGGCCAAAACCCGGTGTAAGCGAACGTCCCTTTCAACTTAAACCATAAATCTCCGCTAACTTCCGTATTAGTTTAGACCAATTTTCACCTTAACTGCTTAAGCGGCTTGTCTGACTACGTCTAGACATAAAACCGTAGAACCGGCTATAACTTACGAGCGTCCTCAGGTGGTTTTGTCACCTTGAGGATACTACCGCTGCTCAAGCCAAACCAGGTCGTTGGTTGCGTCTAATACAATCAGACAACTATCCTGCTACTCGATTCCCAAAGGGTCTTTGCACTAAATTCCAACTGACGAATAGGGCTTTCTTCGTTGAACTCGAGGTGCCAAAATCTGTGGATCCGTGTTTTCTCGCTTGATAGTCGTGGCTTCAGCTGAATGGGAAAGACGCGGACTTAATTAGGATTCATACTTGTTTCTGGCAGCTGTTGCAACGACCCTACTGTTAGAAAAAATGCTTTCGTGAAAAATCGTGGATGGGGAAATCCACAGTGGGATTCGCATTTTAAACGCCGTGACAATCTGTTCGCTGTTTTTGTTGACAAAACTTCGTACACCACGTACACCATCCTGTTTCATATTTTACGCCTTTCATTCAGCTTCCGTGCGTTCCACTGTCGAATCTTGCTCCAGTTCAATGCTAGGTTCAAGCAGATCTAGCTCAGTGGATGCATTGCCGAAAAACTCCAGTTCAACCCACAGTACCTCCGGATCTGTCTTTGAGCGGTTGGCTTCGCAAGTTCCAAGACGAAATATTTCTTCCAAAGCAGGTGCGGACCGTTCAGCTCCAGTGAAGCCACCAGCTACCTTATCCGCCACTTCAAAGAAGCCCCCAGGTAATTTTACCGTAGCCTACTGCGTGGTGGCAAAACGCACAGTCTATCTGCACTGCTGTGGGTATCGCCTCCCCATCACTCCCCCTATAATACACGTCAACCACTGAATGATGTTTCTCGGTCTCTAGTTCTTATTGACTTAGCTCTTCGAAGACTGTTGTGTTTGAGCTGCAATGAATTTTGCAAGTTGGAAAAAAAGCTAAAAGCATGAGTCCCGGTGGCCTGAAATAAGTTGTTTCTGGCTCGAAAGTTATATTTAACTTGCTCACCGTACCGTAACAGTAGAATGAGTTCAGCAGTTTTTGGTGAATATGACTTATTGTTGCTGTGGTATGTGCGTTGCCATTCACAGTAATGAGATGCCTGTTTAGTGCTCCGGATACTTTGACTGCGAAGTAATACACTTATTCGGGTCGTATACTTCATAAGGTAGGAAAGCTATGGATGTCTCTGAATCTCCCATTTTTTTACTGCTCCGCCTGTCGTGATATGGCAGTGACTTATGTCAATTATCTGTTTTTAGTTGGTTTCTAGTACAATTTATGGGACCAAACCACCTACCCCCGTGGATGAAACCGACAAGTTAATTTTACTAGACTGTACTGTCGGTACCTTGTTTTGTGCAGCGTAGAAACTACAGGGTGGCAACTTGAAGCCCACATCCACATTCCTTGTGAGTCGCTGGATTCGCTGTTTGGTCAGTTTCCCTCGTCCTGCTTAATCCAAGCCAAAGAGAAGCCCTGGACTCGATTCAGAGCTCATCAGTGATACAAATCCCTGACTCTACCCCGGTTCCAGTATCCGTCATCTAGGTGGCGAGGCACGTGTCGTTGAGTTCCCCAACCCATACGTATATTTTACTGTCCTTTACGCCCAATCTGCCCCTTCCAAGCTTGCGTGTAGACAAACCATATGAAACGCCCTTTCGGTATCCATTGACAGCACCGCAAGTTCAGATGTGGTAATAGATCCCCGCTCACCGTCCGTGGAGTATTTGACGCACAATCAACCATTTGCTACCATTTTATTCTCAAGAAAGCGGGTTGGATGTTCGTGTCCGGCTGATACACGAGTGGATTGTTTTCCAGGTCAGGCACGTTTACGTTCCAAGGTCTAGTACAGTATTACAATGAAGTCTGTTGCATTACTGTTTTGGTGGACAGCTATCGTTCAGTTCGAAAGGAGGCACAAGCTCTAAGCTGTCGCCACGTTACCTAGAAGACACAATTATAGTAGCTGCAGTTGGGGCAAATCACTTTCTCCTTGATTAGCATCGCGTCGAGCTTGCGTTTAGACTAAACCAGATGCAGTGTACTTTTATATCGGGGAGCCGAAACCCGAATTCGTCACATGCTTCTTCTCCCTAATGACACGAGGCTTTTTGCAAAAAGCTCCCGTTCATACTTTTCCTCATTATTTACTGGCACCAACCCGCTTGGTGGTTTTATGGCGTTTAAGCCCTAATATTTACTGGTGATGTGTTGCTGTCTATGATGGTGGTGATGTGGCTGGTGATGATGTGTCTCCTGCACATTTGACCATTTCATTTCTACTGTTCTGTCTACTGCACAGACGATGTTGAGATAGTGGATCCAACAAATGCATCGATTTTTTCCGAGATGATAACGCATTTCCGCAAGTAGCTTAAACCATGGTTTTGTTCGAGTCGCATGCGAGAACTACTACACTATCCTGGCTACTCCACAGAGCCCGCGCGTAAATCGTAAATCGGCTGAGCTCTTTGTCAATCCACGGGGGTTCCTGAGGATACTTCTTGAACTAGTTGAGGGTGATTTGCTTTTCTGATAGGCGAACCTGCGAATAAAAGTCACATTTTTCAATTACTCGGCCCTTTCGGGGAACTCACAATACACGGAATGCATTTGGCTGGCCTACTGTGCACTTCGGTATGCCACTCCGTCATCTGGAGACAGAACAGAACGCATTTGAATTCCTCATTTGTTGGAATTGAATGACAAAATGACCATTGTGCCATGAGAGAAGGTAAATATTGCTATCATACACTATAGGGTCAAAACCAGACCTAGGGTATTCTGCGCCCGAGTGGCTTGGTGCCTCTTTGAATGCTGGACAAGGTTCGATTGTAAAACCGCCTCCGGGAGCCTGCAGTCGGAGCTTTGAACGGGGGGGGGGGGGGGTTCATTATTGTGTTCATTTCATTTGATACCTAGTGCACTTAAATTGCAGAGTGCAGGACATTCCTGAATGTATGGAGTTTCAGTATTCCAGTTTAAAGTAATCAGAGACCGTTGGACTCTGGAATACCAGGCCGCTGGAAGTAGGAACATTCGTAACTGTAAGACCCCATCGTGCTATCGCTCGACCGACCTTCATCAAGAAAGCACAGCGTGAGGTGGTGTTCGCGCTAAAGTGCTATCCCGCCACTGTTGCTATGTTTGGTGCGGTCTCAACGGAGGTAGCAGTAAGTGGGGTGTGACAGCAAAACATCAGTTCTGAACACTGATGTCCTGTCGATGGTGATGATGATGGAGCGGTGATAATACCAACCAGCTTCGGTTAGAGCTGTCACGTCTAGCAGGCTGTACACTTGGCAATGCAATTCATTAAACTTACACCTTAGGTTGCTTGCATGTTCCGGGACCGCAGATGATATTCACTAGTTTATGTGGAGTAGCAGAGTGAATTACTCCTCGACTATGCAATCCCTTTGAATCACTCGAAAATCTACAAGCGAGAAACTATGGGAATGTGCGGATTCCATTCCAACTGGTAAGTGTGACAGGTCAAAAAACACCTCTGGTGATAATAGTGGCTCGCCTAAATCATTGGCTGAACAGTTTCGACAACAGTTGACCTGACCACGTGCTCAATCGGATTCCCGACCCTTCCCGGCTCTGGATGATGAACTTGGAACCTCCAACGGCTTCGAAAATACGCGAATGCCTTTTTTGCCTCATACGTCACCTAGCTGTTAGTCCCGACGAACCCCTGCCCGCTTTGTCTAAGAATGGAGGTTAAATCCTCAGCTAGTGACCATTTGCCACTATCAGGACGAGATATGCCGTCCCATCGAACTGGGATGAATTGCTTGTAGTACCAATTCTCAAAACAGCTGTTCGCAGTGCTTTCCGACCACCAAATAATTAGCTTGAATGTGTTGTAACTCCCGACTCTTTACGTCGTTTCACGATAGCATGTGAAGACGTGACCCGAGAACAGCAAGCAGGATTCCAGCCGCAATAGGGTTATGTGGACCATATAGTTACACTCCGTCAAGCCTTAAAGCAGCAGCTTGTCTATAGGCGCCCTATAATCTTAATCTATTTTGACTTCAAGATTGGGTTCGATTCGGTCGAACGGTTAGTTCCTCTCAACACGATTGTGCAACAGGGTATGCCTCAGAAGGTCGTTACTATCGTGCACTCTCTGTATTCACGTACTTGTGGACGCGTGAAACTGTATGGGGAGCTCTCTAAAATATTAACTACAAGCGGTCCGACAGGGATTCCCACTCTCCCTCTCCATTTTTATATTGCTTTCGTCATTGATTAGGTAATGAGGCGACTTCTGAGAGTCTCCAAAACCCCAAAGTTGGTTCGGATCTCTTCGAGCGGAAGTCTTGTTAACCTGAAATATGCATACAATATTTCTCTCACTTTTTTGAGGGAAAAGGGAACGTATAAAAGCCAACCATGGCTCTCCAGTCACGCGGCATTCACAACGTCATGCTGTCGGACGTATACACCTTTACGAAATCAAGGATACATACTGAAAGCCTTGGAACACTATACATGCCTAGGATATTGCCTTAGCCCTGACGTTCAATGCCTTAATCTTAAAGGCCAGAAAAATTTTTCCCAGCTTGCGCTACTTGTTGTACAGTGAAAGCATATTTAGGATGACCCCTTGGTGACGATCCTTTATGCGTCGCACTGATATCCAGGGTGTGACTGAATTAATCAATGTGTAGTCTGATTCGTCCGCAGAAGACGGACCCTCATTTTTCAGCAACGAAGCAGCTTTACTGTTTGTGGATGAGGCCCCCAATCATCACTGAGTGTAAAGCGGGTATCTCGGGGTCCGCTAGCTCTAGATTGTCCGAAAACTCCTTCCGTGAGATGGCATTAAGATATTCTTGCATGGCGTATAGTCGTAGGTGTCCTCGGATCCGAAGGCGTTTCCATCCTTACAGAGTCGCCTTAATTTCACAATTCACGTACTGAACTCTGCGAAAATCCGAGTTTAACTTCAGTAGCAGCAGATCCGACGCTTGTGACACTGCACAACTTGCAGTAGTCTAGCACACCACGTAGTGCACAGGTGCGTTTTCTGATAGCTTCACAACAGTGATGGAGTTGTCGCTAACCCTTGTTGTAGCAGGAGGGTTTACGAATCTTCATAACGCTCACAATTTAGGCCCTGACCTGATACTAAAACAGCATGTCTTCACATATGTGTTGTTACGATTTATGATACACATAATCAGCACACAGTTTGATTCCACTGACGGAATATCTCAGCATTTCAGACTCAACTTTTTATGCTAATTCTCTCTTAGCTTACCCGGTTTGGCATCGATCGATGAGTGAGTTTGTTTCCGATCCTCCTCCATTTAGGTTCACTGACAGAGGTCTTTATGGTGCTCCTAGTTTCAAAACACTTCTGCTTTTCTGAAATGTCCTCATTTAGGTTTGATCACTTGGTTTCAACCTGGCTTCACTTGGTTCGTGCGGTACTCATTTCTGCCGGTGTTTCTCATCACTGAATTTATCCTCCCATTTTCACAAATGGTGTCATGGTCAGTTCAACCTAAAGCCTACAACATTGCTACCTTCGTTCCTTCAGAGAAGCATTCGACATGACTTAGGTGCAACACGTTTATCTTTGTCATGTTTTTTTTCGGCTTGGGTCGGTTGGTCGTCTCCTTTCCCTCTTCCCACCTAAACGCTCCGATCTTGTTATGCTGCAAACCAGTATGTCTCCTTGTCTTTTTTTCAGACGCTCTCAACGTCAAACGTCCCCCAAGCACAAGACCTATATCCAAGGCCATGTCGGTTTCAGTCTACCAAGATCGCACCGAATTGAAAGCCTCGGTCATCAGCAAAAAACCCGCCCGTAAACGTTCTATGTCGCCTAAACCAACACCAGCTCCTGCGGACGAGGTAGGGCTCAAAAAATTTAGCATTAGGATTAGTATTTTCACACTTGTTGATTGAAGTCTCATTTGCGTCCACAGTAAGCTGCTCGAATTGTCGTGTCACAGGCTAAGCCATCCTTTGGACTGGTGACGGTGCTTTTCTGTGTAGAGCATCAGGAATGAGACAATAAGGAGATAAATTCTCGTTAGTATTGGTCCGTGTCAATACCGGATGGCTATGTCCTGTCTGATTACTCACTGTGCCTCGGGCCAGATCCCGAACCTGAACAGCACTGTTGTTATCAGGTTATTGTGAAAGGACTTTGTACTCCATCGGATCTTAAGCTTGATTGGTTTATTTTAATCCTGCTTCTTCCGGCAGCCAAAGCCTACGGAATTCTTACCGGACCTCAGCGCAGAAGTTGCTCCCACTGCTCCCAAGGATGCCACCGTCGATCACCCAGAAGTGCCAGAAGTTTCAGAACCGTCAAATGAGCGGACGGATGTCGGTTTCGACCATCTGACTGTTACCGATGAATCGACAGAAGTTACGAACTCGACCAAACCGGATTCCCCTGTCACCGAAAGTCAACTCTACTCTCAACCCTTGAAAGCCGAAATCCAAGGGTCTGGTGAAGGTGGCCTTTTGAAAGAAAGCGAAGCTGCAATCTATCGGGCGAAGTTCTCCGAACAACGTCGTTTGGCTAAGGAGCGCAAAGAGGAGGAACAGCGGTATGTCCTTAGCTTTCACTTTGTGTGAATCACAAGTGTTTTTTCTCGATAGGGCTCAGCTACTGACCGAGAGGTCGCTGGTTCGAATTTCCTCTAAGATTCTCGAGAATCGCTGATAACTTTCAACAAGGATAGAACAGCTACTTTTCAGCCTAGTTTCACTGCACTTTCAGAAAGCAACCTTTTGCGCCAAGAGTGAGTGCTACTAGAACACTTTATCCCGTACTGAGAACAGCCTTTCTAGCCACATCCAGTCGAAAGCAGCCTTCTTGGATTATGGCGTGTGAGTAGTGACATCATAAACATCTAGCGCAAGTTGCCCATGTTGCGAATCGCCCAGGTATTTGCTGAACACCACATTTGCGCAAATAATTAAATGTAATTTTCGCCATCCACTCAGCCGTTTTACTGGTGTAAGGCTCACTCGTCGTCTTCCTAGTGCATGGAATGAAGTTTGCTGTGATTTTTTTACGCTCCTTGTGGTTTATTCAATCCCTATTCGCTTCCTTTTCCGTATACTTCACTCCGCTGAAATTTGTGGCCTTAGCTCAAGGACTGGCATTTTGGTTATTTCGAAATAAACTATCTGAATTCTCGCCAATGGATTCCCAGGTTAAGAAAACAGTAAGTAAACATTCAGAAGATGATGGAAGCTTGCAGTACCCGTCGAATGGTGATCTGGCCTTCCTAGCGACAAAAACTGACGCAGATCATCCTGACGTTAAATCACAATGTTGAATAATCGCTAGAAACTGCTCGATAAGAATTGCAAATTGGATAACGAGGTCCCTTCTCACAAATTGTTTTTTCGTTTTCATAACATTTGCATGCACCCTGCAGAACAAGCTTGTTTATTTACATTCTGAAACGTTCATTCAGATCTACCAACTAAATAAGGATCGATGATTACCACTCTTATTGTTTAAACTTTCGCATCACCATTGGATCTCACAAGTTAATCCAATCCATGTGGACCACTTGTTTGTTCAACTTAAAAAACACTAGCACTATTTCATGCCGTCCAACCGTTGGGAGCGGTTTTCAAAAATTAAAACCCCTTGGAGTTGTTAAGCATCTCGTTCAGCTGTAGCACTCTCGGTGCCCTACTGCCATGCCACCAGAAGGGAGAAAGAGGGCTGGGATACTGCCAGATTGCCCAAGCCTAGACAGGGGAAGTCGAGAGGCGGAGGTCGGGTTCGAACCACGGACTTTGCGGTCAGTAAATTCGCGCTCTAACCACTGAGCCATCTCGCCTCTTCGTAGTATTGTCTCTTCAATTCTCCATTTTAATCACTCCCGGGCGGAAAAGTCCGAGGTGTCCAGCTTAGAGCGCTGGATGTGCAGGATGCTAGTGTTATTGTGGTGCACAAGGAGGCTTAGCATGTTTTGCTTATTGCGTTTTTGACTGTCTGGACCGTGTGCTATCTTGGAACGTGTTGAGCCTGTAATTCTTGGCACCGATTTGTAGTACTTCACGGTTGAACCACAATTTTTCAACCATCTTGGAATGGCGCTCCACCAACTCTATTCCCTTCGACTTACACCGACTAGGATACGTACAGATAGCTCCGTATGCTACTCAGCGCAAACCCTCTGTCGTCCAGCCTATGTTGTACAACCACTTGTCGGCATCGTTTGATGTAACAGCCAAATCTTAACCCACCCTGTGTGTAGTAGAATAAGTGGGGGGCTTCTATGGGGAAATAAGTCGGCTTTACGTAGAATCTTACACAGGTCTACTATCAATGATGCTCCCGGTATCACCTGACATTTGTTCAGGTGCGCGTCTCTGTCTAACCTCTACATGTTCAGATAATCCTGCCGTGAACCAGGGATTCTCGGATTCTGGTGGTCTAATGGGAGTTCATACACCGTTCAACAGCCTTCTGTTTTGGGAAGAAACCGTGCTGCCCATAGTCTTCCAGGCCAAGGGACAGACGGCTCTAACCTCCCCCTTCCGGGAGAAGGTTCACAGCATACGGAAACTCTGTAAAACTGATCAGTCGAAGGATTTAACGGTCAAGGTAGGACAGCTGAAAAAATCGACTGAAACCATGGCACGTTTTTTGAAAACTCCATTTGCATTATCTGAGCAAACCTTAATTAGGAAGCGTTTTTGGAACGAAGCAAAGAGAAATTCTACTATCACTTTTCTGAAAAATCCCAATTTTCCGGCGTTCGGGGACAGTTCCATTTTTCGTCCTATATGCACGTTGTGTTCATTTTTGGCTTTTACCCACGAAGCAAAGCGTCGATGTCTTCATTGTGTATGGACCATGTTAATAAAAGCCTACACAAAAGTCAACTTGTCCTTCGCATACCGTCCAATCACCATATTGTCTACCATGGTCTTGGGTGACAGCTTGCCATTCATCTTTGTTTTGTCGACCTGCCTGCCGCAATGGACGATACACTTTTTTGTGTGCATCTGCCACCGTAGGGACATAAATTATTCATTTCTTGTGGATTCCAACGGAGTCTTTTCAACACTTGACTGTGAAATCGGTTCATCGTGATGTGAGATCAATCGTTACACATGCAACGCACCGGTCGTCAACTTACTAACACATTTGCTTCAAGCATCCCCTACATGAGTACTGTTGAGAGCGCTTCTCTCCACTTCTTCGTGACCGTCGTATGCATTGTTATCACAGACAACTCTCCAGCGTGCGAACAGAACCACGATTTTATAGAGTAGTGAGGCGCTTTCCGTGCTTCTATGGGATTCCATATTCCCGTCAACAGCTAACAGTCGGCATTAAGATGAGTAGAGCAGTTTTCATCTCAAGTGTGACTCATTTTTTCCCAATACTTTGGACAGCTGTTAAGTGGCATCTTGGCTCAGTGGATTTTCTGCTTACTTCAGTAGTTTCCTTGTTAAATCACTCGATGGACTGAGATTATTCCAACGGCTCACAGTTAACAGCTTTTTTGGGATTTGGTGGCCATATACTCTCTGTGTACGCGCTTTGGTGAAATGATTGCTGCTTTTACTTAACAACGCCTTTTCTAAAAAGGAGTTCTGTTATCACCAGTTAAACTTCCACACATTAACTTTGGGATTTTTGTTTCAATAGGTTGTTTATCCTAATTGGTTGGATCGTCACTGGATATGAGGTTAAATCTACCTGCACATTCTGAAGTCGCTGGAGCTTCGCTGTTTTATATGTTCAACGATCTTGATGGGCAATGAGAATGCTCGTTGGTGGGCGACAGCGTTGCACCAAAGCTGCCATCAGATCCGTAGCTGGCATTTGAAGTGGATCTGTGTGGATCAACCACGCGCAAGCCGAATGTTATGCTCCGTGGAAGCCCCTGCTGTCACTGTAAACCTCTGTTGAGAGTCATAAACTAGCATAAACAGATGGTGCAGCAATCGCCGAAGTCATTTCTTTCATGCCAAACCGCTGGTGTCATCCGTCAGTTGTTTCACATTCCGGCGGAATCCCGCGCTTTTCCCAAATAAGCTGTCCCAACAGGGCTTATTCTGTACCATCTGAACTTGGACGGGATGGTCGGGTGGCAGATTGACAGTCCGACGATTACTGATACTGTCGTCTTGTAGGTTAACAGAAGGGTTGTTGGTGTTCATAAGCAATGCGAACACACCTGAGGCAACTCACTAGCTTCCGCATTGGATTATATTGACCGAGGGGTCCGCTCGTACTCATGTATCTATGTTTACGTACTGAACAAGATAACTCAGTGGGGGGTGAGATAGCTCAGTGGTTAGAGCGCGAATTTACTGACCGGAAGGTTCGTGGTTCGAACCCGACCTCTGCATCTCGACTTCCCTGTCTAGGCTTGGGCAACTTGGCAGTATCCCAGCCCTCGTGCTTCCTTCTGGTGGCATGGCGGTTAAGCACCGAAAGAGTGCTACAGCCGAACGATTTGAACAAGTCCATATTATTTCAGCTAGACTCACCGTAGTGCAACTGTTGTGAATGGCGCAATCGCGTTTCAGTATTGAGGTGCTTGAGACTCATCAAACTTGGACAGCTTGCAGTTCGACTGGCTGTTCTATCAACCGTCAGATTTGAAACCAATATTACAGTTTTCCAGGCTACCTGAAAGCTGTTGCAATGGAGGAATTACGGCGATCTTGGAATTCGAGCTCTGTTACTCAACTGACTATAGATGAATTGTTTCGCGATGCTGTTTTGAGTCGTTTGCTTTACGTGGCCCATCTAACACAACTTGTCCATCAAGGCACACTTACTTCCGTCGATCTTGGCTCGTTTTAGGACATCGGGCTTTGATCTATCCAATGGATTCTTCGCGAGCATTGTAAGCGAAGTGTGTCCTTACCGTTACCTAGTGAGAAAGATCCAAACATCCGGCACAATGAAACCTTGTTGTCTGTGCGCAAGCTTTGCTTGCTCCAAACGTTTTTGTGTAGGCAACTGATTGCGGCGCTTGTCTTGACAATTCGAACCTTTAATTCGTGAGCAGTGTGCTGCCGTTATGCTGCCACCATTAGTTTGAGTGCAGGATGCTTGTTGTAGAAGACCAGTGTTTTAGAAACATTTGGAAGAATACCAAATCGAGACGCTACGGTTACAGGCACTGTAGCTAATCGTCTTTAACTGTGCAAGTACAGCACAGTCATCCGAAAAGAGCAGCACGCGAATCTTCAACTCGCACTGTTCTATTTCGGCGTTGAAGAGAGAACGGTGAAAACTGAGCGCCTCCGCACAATCTGGCTCCTTCCGCATGCCAATTACAGACTCTTCAGAGGTGATACTATAGGCCTCTGTCTTTCATACCAGAGTGAAAGGTCTTGATAATGTTAACAGCTAAACTTTTGGACGTAGATTCACAACACTTCCTTCGAACAGCGCATATGGTGTTTGGTACGCTCCTAGCAGTTTTCTCGCCATTTACGCGCTGCAAAGGTATGGTCAGTCGTGCTGCATCCATTTCGGACCCCACATTGTTTTGCATGAAATTTTTCTTCCAGACTTTTTGCACTCAATCGGTTCAGCGGAGTGCGTATATTTTCCATCCATTTCAGAGAAGGCTAATTTTCTCGACAGTTACCGTTTTCCTTAGAACAGTGGTACAACTGTTTGGGATATTTAAGCTTCCTGGATTGTACGAATCAAACGAGTGATGTCTACCGATTTGAATTTTAATACTTTAGCAGGTTTACCGCCTTCGACGGATTTTCTGTTTTATACATCAATAAAATCACTCTCTCGGTGTTCTGCCTTCTTACGCCGATCGATGAGATCCGCCTTGGCATGGGTCTGGAAGATAATCAGGATCCCTGTTGAGTAGGCCAATAAATTTTGTTGAGATGTGTACGTGCCAAACAGTCACTATCTTATCTCATTATTACACGACTGCTGGAGTTTACATGATTCCTACAATGCGTCAACTATCTCTGACGTGTTGATTGCTTGGGAGTTAACTTAGGCATAATTTCATTGGTTTCTTCTGTGTTTTTGTTGCCTTCTGTTCTGCTCCACTCGCAGAAGACTGATTCGTTGAATACCTTCATTTGAATGGTTATGCTTTTTTATCCCAATAGACTTTTTTGCATTCTTGTTTCCTTACTTTCGGTCCCATTGATCAGTTGGGTACCTATTTTTAGAAGTTTGTGCCCCCCACCTTCGAACAGGCTGAACCTTTAATAGCAAGGATCGTCGGGTTCTCGAATCCTTGGCCTCGGTTGATCAGTGTTCAGGCTCAGGCTATTAGAAGCATCTCTGCTTCCATAAATATGGAGATGCTGGTTATCTGAAGGAAACATTCCTGTTATGTGAAACCGTAGGGTTTTATCCTTCAGACCGTCTCACACTTAAATTGCTCATAGTGCGGGGATTTGGCTTTTCTTTGTCTGATATCTTTTCGTCAGCCTTTCTGGCGTATATATATATATATATATGTTTTGGTTAAGTGGTCGAATATTGACTCGTTGGTGTTTGTTAAATTGGTCCTCCATTTTTCTGTTATGTTGTCCTGTCCTATTTGTCAAACGGAAACGCCGTGAGTGTCGTTCGCGTTCCTTACGTCCATAAAAGCCTTGTTGTATGCTAGTACGCTGTGTAGGTGCACAAGAAAATGCTTAAAATACTAACTACCCTTCCTGTTGTGTCAGCTTTATGGAATAACTGACTTTGAGTGTATCAAGAAAGCCTTCTATTCTTCCACCGGACTGTGATTGTTTTGTAGGCTATAGCAAACTGCGCACCATCGTTCGTGCTAAACGTTTCTACGAAGCCGATCATCATCTTCAGCTGTAAAAGCCGCGGGGTAGCCAGACTCAACAAGTACGTAATTCTGTTAGGAGACGGTGGTCGCTGTTGGTACTGCCTAGTGAAGATTAATGAGCCCACAAAGTTCCCCTAAATTCTTTTCCAGTGGTCTTCGCGTACGAGGTGCGATTGTTATTCTGTTTCTTGTGAGTGCCTTTTCAACATGTACATGTTTCACATGGTTTAATTGTGTTCTCTGTGTCGTGATCTACTCGTGACAAGAAGGGTTGCTAAAACATTCAGTGTTGTAACAGTGTGAGTACAGCGGTGTTTAAATAGCGCTTCTCACGGTGATGATGATTTGACACCATTAATCAGTCATACAGAACGACCCAGTTATCAATTGGATTATTAAATTTCGTCTGGTCTGATGAAAATTCCATGTGTTCTAGGCTGGCAGGTTTAATTGCTACTTTAAGAAACAGCGAGTCTTATTCAGATTTAGTTTGTGCATTTAAAACGATTATTGCTGTCACCGTTCTATTGCTAAGGTGTATTGTTGTTCGATTCATGTTTTATAGTCCGCTTCTAATTCGTTGGTCCAGCTGCTGTGTGTGCTTTTCGGGCGAGGGATCTCGCAGTGATTATAGTCCGTATAGAAATCCCGAAGAAAAAGCGGTATAAGTTTCTGGAAATTCACTGCTGTATATTGGAAACAGAGCTGAATTGTGTTGCAGTATGCCCTATCTACCATGTCTTTTTGGGATTATCTAGCGCAAAGTAGCTTTTTGAGGGTATTTTACAGTTACTGGTTCCTCAGATAAGAAAGCACACGATAATGTTTGCATAACTGTATTTTAACCTGTTGGAAATTTGATCCTGGGATAAATGTCCCTCCATTTCTGTTTACCAGGCAAAGTTTTGGGTTTCACTTCCCAGTATAGGTTCTGCCTGAAACTTGCCAACCAAGTCCTTTCAACCGTAGACTTCATGTACTGGGAGAAAACCAACCGCAACTGACAGCAAAACTGGCATTTCGTGATTCTGTTTTTGTAGAAGGAAACCAAAGGAACAGAAGACTCACTTTGGATTGTAACATAACCAGGTTTTATCCTCCATTTTAATTAGTGAACTCAATTTATTTGTACCTAAAGACACTAGCCGTGACTCACTGTGGATTTTACTGCACTTCGCTGGTGTTTCGCCAAAAGACCGGTAGTGGATACCCGCCGTTCAGCGAAACCACAACTTTTATACAAAATACGGTGGAAACTCTCAATAAGTGACACACTCTGGGAGGACCGAAATGCTGTCAATGGTAATGAGTCTCCTGTTCATGGATTTCATGAATATTTGTCTAAATACCTAATGCACCTTACCCACTTTTATATGACTACATAAAGCCCTTTAACGGTCCATATGTGAACTCCGTTCTGCTCTCATTGTGTTCAATGGAAGGTCAGTGTCATCATGTGGTACAAGTAGTCCTATTCCTTCTCCGAATTCTATTGCTTCACAAGTGTCGAAGGTGCCGTTTCACCCCCCCCCTCCGTTACGTTAGTAAATTCGTCAGCGTTGTCGTCATTGCCCCTCACCAGTCTCGATGCTTTGTGGCAAACGATCTTGTCGTCTTACAAAGATGTAGATATGTAGCATAAAACCCGCTCTGCAGATATTCGGTTGAGTCACTCATCCAGGATCCGATATGTCTGTCCCTGTCTACGTGCAGTTCAACAGTGCCGGTTATCAAACGGCTTACTTAGTCAGAATGATATCCGAATGAGGACCAGAATTGTCGAAAAGTACTGAGATTTTCCTGTTACGAGATAATACATCCTGGTTGACCGATTGTAGTATTTCTTTCCACGAGCGAATACGTCATTTCCTCCCCACCTAACAGCCCACCGTAGATATTAGAATGAGGTCTGAATCTTGCAAGCCGGCAAACGCAGTGTATCCCATTTGATTTACTAACTAGTCCACCTCCTACTGTAAAATTGTCTCAGAAATGACACTGGTTCCTGAACGGGCGTGGGGAAACATTTGTAAGTCTGTCTAGGTTTCCGTACTGCAGCTTTCTTTTTTGTGTCCTCGCTGATTGATTCTTAATTTCATCCATGCAGCTACTTCGCACATCTCAAATTGAGGGACCACGTCGCCGTCCAAAATGGGCACGGGTCTATCTGTAGGTTTGGTTTCATACAATATTGTGTACGTGGTGACCGATCATGTAGGGAACCGAATGATTCCTCATGGCAATCTCGTTTTTGTAAGATACCTCTAGGAATAATCGCGCGTTGACTGATTCTATCTTATTACAACTACCCTGATAAGCCTAAAGCCTGGAATAACCACTCTGGATGTTTCCGCTCGCAAACGTCAACCTGAAACCAAATCTTGCACTTTAGTATACGGAAGTAAGCCCCAATGTTACTATTCCAAAACACCGGTCGAATCGGGTAGCCCATTTTCACACTATCGTCAAAATAGTGAGGAGTTTAGCAATCATTCCTGGCGGGGCTTTCTTGTATCACTAGTGACCTAGTCGTTCACCCAAAATCTGTGTTCCTATTGTAGTCATATCGCTGTAGTTACTAGGGCTAACAAGATATCTATCCCGCTTTATGGGCCCTCTATTAGTCGGTATCTGATCGATTCATGTACAGGGAGTAATTGACACGTCTTCATTCTGCCTCACTGTTTTGGCGTTAGTATGGTTAGTACGTTCACCCGATAACGCGAGTCGGTTGCTTAGGGAAGCGAAGTGCTGACCAAAGAGCGAGAGCATGTTGAATGAATGTTTAACAATCCACAACCCTTTCTCAGTTGACGATGTGCTCCTACTACACCACCTACCGCAATAGGGCACTAACTTACTTAAACGTTATGTAACTCCCAGTTCGAACCACCCATCAACCCCATCGACCATTCCAGAGCATTACTGGGATGCCGGTACATTGGCCTTTTGTGGACGCCAAGTGTGCAACGGACTAAATGTCCTACCCCGGTGAATCACCGGTTGGAAGCCACCGGCTAATGTTTCCTGAAGGGGTATTCATACAACTTACACTATCGTCCGGGTACATACCACCATCCTACCTTCTATGCAGTTGGGCTCTCAGGTTGGTTTACCTGCTCCTGTCCTCAGAGCAAATCGAATTAATGTTCAACTGAAACGAATTCTTAAGACCGTAATTTTTAGCCGCTGTTTGTGTTTGAAGGCGAAGACTAAGCACAAGTTCTTTTGGGTAAACTGACCACAATGAAATGCTTCTCACAAATCAAGGAGTACTGGAGATTGTGCGGAAGTCTGCATATATCGGTAGTTGGATTAGATCTGACGGAAGCGTACCTCAAAGGCCTAAATAACGTTTGCTAATTTGCGTTACTTGTGGCGACAAATGGCATAGTACTGGGTCTCAACGCGTGTACCACTCTACAACAGGAGCTCTGTTGTTGTGTCGTTGCGAGACATGGCTTCTGCGGACAGATGTTGTAAGGCTTCTTTAGGCTTTTGACCTGGTGTCGGATGGCGTCAACGAATTCGCAGCAAGGTAATTAGAAAACGGGTATTTGGTTGTTCTGTGGTTACTTCAGTCGTGAAAGACATTCAGCATCATCAACTGCGGTGGCTGGGCCATTTGCTACGTATGCCGAAACACCGAGACGAGGGTTGCTGCCTGTACCTCTTCCAGAACGGCAGAAACTGTGAGATGGACAAAGTGTGACGTTGCAGAAGAGTGTGAAGAGTTTGGGTGTTGCTTTTGCGGTCCACTTTCCAGGGCGCGATCTTCGTGACACCTGCGTTTGATTGGAGACATTGCTAGAAATGGCGTTTGATCGATATCATTGGTGTTCGTGCTGTTAGTTTCCTTCCACATTATCTGATTGGCGCTTAGTCGGCACTTCAGAACGTCTGTGATAGGCCATCATCAGGTCCCCTCCCTCACCCACTCTTTTTTTCACTCTAGGACTTTGTGCTTTTAAGGCAGTGAAGCATCATTCTCACACTGATGTTGCTGCCTCTGATAATACTTGTGTTGTTAGTGGAAACTTTTGCAGGATAATCTTTTCTTTTGCGAGTAATAACTCCGTTCTCCATTACATGCATCTTGTCGACTACTATCTGAAGGTGCCACAGAATGCTAAGCGATTAATCAGTTAACTAACGGACATGGAAACCACTTATTTCTTGGATATACCTCTTTTCAACGAGGAAATTCTCCCCTTTTTGTAAGCAGTTTCACGCTTCAAATCTTTATGGAATACGTTGCGATTTCAGGTCGTTTCATTTTTATCATTTCCGATGCTGTTTGTATTTTCCCTGAACTGCTTTCCTATTGAGTGCTTCTGTCGCTCACTATGTAGCTTGTATGTTTCCCGTGTTTTTAACAGTCGTTTCCTGGAAGCCCAACAACAGCTGCAATTGCAAGAAGCGGCTGCTCGCCTCGCTGCCGAACAAGCTGAAAGGGAACGAATGGAACAGGCTGAGCGAGAGGCAGCTGAGGCACAAAGGTTGAAGGATGAAGCTGAAAAGGCTAAGGTAGGCGTCATCGATATTTTATGAAAATTACCTCTTGGAAGTTCTTAAATATGTTTGGTTTATTCTAAGACAGTATCTAACGCCGTCATCCAGGAAAGTGCCACCGTTTAACCTATAGGACTTTTGTGTGGTCCACCATTCCAAGCTCCAAGATTGGGTTGCCGGAGTAACGAATTACTCAATATAGATCCTGCACACAACGTGAATTTTCACTCCTCTCGCTCTGCGGAATGTGTGGTTTGAACAGTGACGTCAACTCAGTCCATTATCATTTATCCTCTTGCTCCTCACTGACCCTGGAATTTCCGTAATTTTGACTCCACTCACTTGCAACGTCTCAGTTCCTCTCCGCAAGGATGGTTTTCCTGTCTACACTCATTTCTTCGTGTGTCCCTACTAAGCGGTCCCCATGTCAGCTTTCCAGTTTGTAGCTCAAATTATGTCATCCATAAGCCTACTATTTTTGTTGTTTCTTCATCTCCTAATGGCAATGATGCACTTCTTCCCTATCGAATTTCATCTACGAAGTCGTCGCACACTGGCCTGTCCAACACGTACATGATAGATTAGCTTGCTTACTGGGCGCTTAGCTACGCAGCCAGCTGTCTAACTTCGTGACCACCGAGCAGACTTGCACTGGCAACTTCCTTCTCTACCTCGACCTCGGAGCCGTACTGACCACCGCTAGGCATGGCTTAATGACGCAGCCAATAGTGTTTTTTCACCAGACTTGTTATGCGTGACTATGCGGAAGGTGGAACTGAGGAACGTAAGTGAACTGGCTCAATTAGTGCGTGTTTCCTCTCATTCGCTCGGACTACAATAGCTACCACGACTATTACAATGTACCTCTGGCATACAATATTGCTGACCAACTGAACTGAACCGAACAAGCCAACAGCTAGTAAATTGAGTATATCTAACTTCTTAGCCAGAGTCGGGTGATTTCAGATTTACTAACCACTGGCTCTATCACAACTGATCACAAGGCTCCAAACTGCGTATACACACGGAAACGTAGCTAGTCCGCTGCTTCACATGCAGAATTACCCCCTTTAACGACCATCATATCAATAGTGGTGATTCCTGTAGAAATTTGCAAATCCAATGGAAAACGCCTAGTGTAGGAGCTACTGATTTCCGATGTTTTCGGTTGCGTCTCCTCCCTGCAAACACTGACTGTTGCATAATCTTGTTTGTTTTCCAATTGTTACCCGTTGCATGCAGTTCCATAACGGCTATACTAAATGATAACTTGTCCGAGCGGACGGGTAACAAGCAACGTTGAAACGTCGTCCAGTGTTTGATCTTATTAACCGTTTACCAGTACTCTCAGGACATCCGAGGTCACCTGTGTTATTGTCAAAACGAAAAATTGAGCACCTTCAATAGTTACGCAAAAAGATGTGTATGTTCACGCAAGCTCACGAGGTCAAGTTCACGGACCGAGGAGGACTAAACACACGGCACGTTTTAGCCGAAACATCACATGAGCCGTTTTTGTAGTTTTGACCTTCGGTACATGTGTCAATCTGCCAGTGTGTTCTCCCGTAGTTATTATCTTCCCACTAGGAGTTTTCGTAAAACGCTGAAAATGCATAGCGTCCCCTCAGCTAGTTAGCGTAGGTTTCGAGGCCGGCTTGGATACAAATGACCAGCTGACGTAAAATTTGCTCTGGATTGGCGGTACAATGGATTGATCCTGGTGTTCCAGATCTATCCGTTGCTGTCTGTGCCTTGGCTAAGTCCAGATGGGCATCAGTGGTGATTATAGCGGTAACCTTGGGAATCACTTGTGACCAGTTAGCGACAGATTGTTTTTCAGATTACTATTAGACATCTGGTTTAGATTGCAGAGCCTAACAGAGCAGAAGGACGAGTTCGCACAAATAAGAAAACAAGAGGTCAGAAAGCTGTATGACCGATTGTCACCAATACAGTGTGACACTGGTACGGTGTTTTCAAGTAGTAGGGAAGCGTAAATATTGATGAAAGAATGGAGTTCAGGACTATTTGACATGTAATCTCTGTGTTGCTGTGGATTCCTCAAAGCAGATATCTGCTCATTGTGTGCCTAAAATCAATCTTAAATAGATTGGTTAAAATAACGATTACCCTCTAAAATAAAAAAACCGGCAACTGTCTCCTCACCCCCATAAAAACCTTCGTGGTTAGATTTCGATGCACACTTGGAATGGTCGCCCTAGAGGTGTACGCAGGGTGATTTTTTTTCACTTCTTTGCAGTCAATAATAATTCCTCTGTAGTGGGTGTGCAGTTGGTAGGTAAATGCGTTCACATGTTTTACTGGTAAGTACAATACCACTCTACAATGTGCGCATTGTGTTTTGTATGAAAAACTTTGACTCCAGGTTACGTGATACACTAATGCTAGTTTCCTTAGATCGGTGATCGTCGTGCTGTCATCCGTTGCTGCTTATTCGCAGCGTGATAAGGATGGATGTGTCACGGGCCGGTTCCATTAGACTGTATTTGCCCCTTTACACTCCCAGTTTGTCAATTCAGTGAATAATTACTCCACATTGTTCATGTTGTTCTTCATGATGCCTTTAAGACGACCCTGTGTTGACGACTGTTATGATATACCGTATATCGCGGCTTCCTTCCTTCATTTTCAATCATTTTCAGCTTCGTGCAGCGGAAGCCGAAAGACTTATGAAGTTGCAACGTGCTGAAGAGGAACGTATCAAACGGAAGCAGCGACTGGAAGATATAATGGCACGAGTGAAGCATACACCCAAACCAAGTGCTTCTTCACCACCCAGTTCGGCTTCAACTCCCTTCTTGTTCGGACATGAGTCGCATGCCCTGAAAACCGACACACCTCAGGGGGATGCGTCCGATTCGAAACTTCTACAGTTTGCAGAGACAGACCTCGTTTCGACAACAGAGGGAGCCGTTGCGGACCACGATATCCCTGTCGCAGATAAGGAGCCCAATTCAATAGCAGTTGCCCCGTCAGAATCCACAGAAGCCCCTGTCCGCTTTACTCTCACAGATACCTTGGATCAATCCAGGAAACCTCAACAGGTGATAGTTAGTTAGGACATTCCTTTGTATATTTTAGACGCTGTCCTGTGTTTTTAATATTTTTTCTTCGTTTAACAAAGTGAAATAACATCCATACCTTCACCCCTTACCTCTATGAGCTTTCCTGTGCTTTCTTGCGGATTTTATGACTGAATATGTCAGTTTCTAAGGCTGTGAAGCAAACTAGCGATAGATAGTGTAGTTGTCCCCTCTAGAGAGGATACCTTCAGTAGATATCAGCTATGGCCCCTCACAGAATAGGCTGCTTCTGTTCGGTCGTTCAATTGACCCCCCCCCAGAGCAGGAAACCACACTGTGTCGACTGTTCTGATCCGCGCCGACACAGTGAGCCTGCTAGGTATAAACGATGATGCAAGTGGTCATGCATTCTTCTGAGTGATCAGACGGGCGTGGCCTAGAATTATGAGCTCAATGTTGGTAGCAAAGAGAATTTTCGATCAGCTGGCAGCTTCCGGACAAAATGTGAATGACAGTTTTTTTTGCTACCCAGCGCCAGTCAAGTACAAGTCAATAGTGTTATAGCCAGAAACGCTACCTTCCCTATTTCACTCGCGGCTGTGACTACCGGCTTCCCTACCAATTTTCGATGACTTATTGATAGGTTATTTTATAGTTCGACAGCGTGGATCATTAATCAGTTTGCTATATCGTATTGTAGCCTAGGGTGAGGTTATTCTTGTTCTTGTTGAATGTCACTAATGACTATAGGTAGCATACTTAGTTTATGGCCTGCGCACTTCTCGCGACTGCTGGATCGATGGAAGGCTTCAACGTTTCGAGCGCTATCCCTGGCAAATTCCCTCCTGTCCTGCATGCTTTCACGATTATCAGGTTTGTGGCTCAGCATTTATTAGGTATCCTTTATTGTTGACACTGATATTGATAGAACTGATGCTTCCTCTAGACGTAACGTGTTTTGGCCAACTGTTAAGTCATTCAGACAATCTGATTACTTGTGATTGATTTGTCCGTCATCGATTCTTCCGAAGGATCAAACTTACCGCCGAAAATCTTGATTAAATAATTGTTATTTTCAGCTTTGTGTTTCCACCAATAAACAGTCCCGTCACATGCTGGGCTGCGCAGGTTTTTCGAATCGCTTCCACTGTTCTACAGTCGATGAAGGCACGTCCTGAAATCGATATTTTCCGGTAGCTCATTCAAGTTCGATGAATTTTTCGTCTAAATGTTAATGAAAACTCGTGAAAATTCCTAATTTTCTTCCGCATTAGCGGATTCGTTGTTTGTTGTTCAGCTAGAAATGTTAACAAATAATCATAGCCTTCTGGAGGCTTCTTATTGAGGCGTGATTATCAGATAGCATTCTACTACACTGTTTAAGGTAATGCGACTTTTCTGTGATGGCCCTTTCACGTTATTTCGGAATTTTCTAGAATCAGGTTTTTTTGGGAACTTCAAGCCACTAGTGGTTATTCGAATACCTGTCCCTGTTAATTTCAATGTCCTTTCTACCTTCCAGGTAGCCGTGGAATCCCCTAATGGTGAATTTGCACCTCAGGATTTGGCTGTACAACCTGCCGAGAATACTGATTCCCAGGTTATCGACAGTTTGGATGATCACATCACACCTGAAGTCCCACCAGCCGGTTCACCTGCGTCGCAATCAGACGTATCTCCTTCCGTTGTCTCTACACCAGGTTCTGTCCCCATCAGCCCTAGTAAGCAGGTATGCGACAACGTGGATGACTCCACGATACCCTCTACCAAGCCAAGTGCTCCACAGTTCAAATCTGCCCTTCTTCAGACGATGCTCGGTGGTGGTCGACTAGCCACACGAGCTAAAGATGCTGTCGCCGGGTTGCGGTAAGCGAACTGGTTTATCGGTGCTGCTTTTGTGCAAGCTAGAATAATATCCCATTTATGTGCTTATTTGCCTTCGCAACGGAGAGCGTCATCATGCCCAAAAACAAGTGCCTTCCATTTCGTTAGGAACTTCTACTATTAATGCGCGTCAGTTCCGTCAACCCATCGATATGTCCGCGTTCGCGCCGACTGCCATCACCTGTTTATTTTTCAACGTACCGTTTTCAGTCAGGAGTCGGCTGGCATTTCCTTACCTCGCGTGGCGTAATTCTGTGGGTATTGTGTCTGGATGCGCCTATTTTCACAGCTGGAGCCATTGGTCAGCTACGGATCCTCACTAGAGCTCGAAGGCGAGCTGTAGCATCGTGCACTGGTTTACGCTCGAAGGAATGACAAATTACACGTAAATCACCCTTCTCCCTCATTCGCGGCTTACGGTCCCAGTTTCAATTCAGAGTGACTTCTGCGCGAAGAGATAGGACCTTATCGGGTACCTCAACAATCCACTGAGCTATTTTCTAAGATGCTCGTGCAGCATGCAGTGTCTCCCATCACGTTGGTCAGTGAACAGAGATCTGATAAACAGTCTCCGGGTCCTCCAGGTTGGGGGCTGAAGGAACTGTGGCAACTTTCCCTCAGAGGTTATACTGCTGTGGCAGCCTTACGTCAGCCACCGCTGCCTTGCTGTCAGGCTTTTGAGCCGAAGATTTTGGCTGTGTACCTTGGACGTTTCCTTGTTTAGGTTTGGGCACTCTGACTATGCCTGAGTCCACCCACAGTCATGAATTACACAAACAAAAGTACGTTCGTCCTACATCGAACATCCCTAGGAGACGTCATCGTATACTGTATACGACAGGAGAGATAAGTGAAAACATGTGACTGCTGACACCTGCCATCTTTCTTCGTTATCCTCTTTCAACCCCCCTCACACCTCATTTAAAGATAACTTTTCTGTAAAACCCAGGCACGCCTGGCGGTCATCCAGGGAAAAGACTCTTTATGGAAATTAGACACCGATATTTAGTAATGGTGCATTTCTATCGATGGCGATCACGATCGGGATGCCGTGACTTTCATTTTAGACATACTTGCTTTCGAATATCATGATTTATAGTCGCCCAATAAACCTAAAAATTTAAACCATAGCGCCCTGGTATTGTAGGAAAGTCCTTTAAAAAATCCCTTGTCTCGGACTAGCCCCAATGTTACTGTCCTATTGCTAATACACAACCGTCAGTACTCGTGGAAGCCTCTAGCACCTCTAAAACCGTAAACAGAGCTGCACTTCACGCAGTTTCGCTAATGCAATTGATGGTTCACATAAACTTGGTGACCTCGAATTTTCCTTATAATTTGTGCCACGTAAGTTGCTGGAACTTTTCAAGTGCCAATTCATATGCATAACAACGTGCAGGAGCAGTTTAATAGAAACAAGAGAAAGCCTAATGAAAAGCTGTCCTGTTAAACGGTACATTATGTTCGTCCTTTTGGACAGGCCTTTATGAACTGTGGTGGCTTCTGTCACGTGTAATTACAACCTAATCATCAAAGTATTCTGTTTGTGCGGGGAGGGGGGGTCCAAGTGTTCAACTCAGAGAGAACAAGTTGTATGGCCCGAAACGTGTAGTGCATATGGAGATGCAACTCAAGTTTGTCACTTCATTCCTTCCTTTCGTCGAGGAAATAAGGATTGAGCTGGACGGGATTGGCAGACGTGAGAACAAACCGATGCAATCGAGAAACATTTTTGCGACATACAGTCTTCGTTACTACTAATTAAGTGAACTGTCCAGGCTCACAGTTCACCCACGGTTTACCCAATCTGAACGAGAATTCTTATATTACCACTGGTTTTGAATAATCTCTTATCATTATATAAAACACATCTGAAGGCTTTTCATGTACAGAAGTAACGCAGTTTGATCAAGCAGGTTAGCCGGCGTCCCGTACGAACTCATCTGACGGTGTTTGGACCATTTGACGCCTATGTCTAATGGGGTCAACCAAGCGACTTGCTCAGCGTAGCGGGCGCTGCTTCCCATGGATAAGTAAGTTTGATATGAAACCGGGAGAAGACTATCGGCGAACGAACATACCTGGTTATATGTTACGTTGCTTGTTTGCTCAAGATTCTGCTCGAAGTTCAGCTGGCTGTCTTGTCGTGACCGCCATATGTGTTAGAGAAATGATCGCGCCACAAATCTCCTCACAGTGTTCTTTTTCTGATCAACTAATATTCCGAACCTTACGTCATAAAAGAAAACAACCTGTCATGTCCCTACCTATTTGTCGAAATCTGTTCATCCCTGGATTCGAGAGCTATTGATCACACGTGGTCTCATTGCTCGTTCGAACGAGGCTGATGCGCGTTTGCTGGCAACGCAGCGTATGAACGTGTTCACTTTCATACTTTTTTTTGAAAAGCGGCAATACAATGCGGTACTGTTAGGTTCTATTGATTTCTTATTACATTGGTTTTAGGA
This sequence comes from Clonorchis sinensis, assembly GCA_003604175.2. Classification (NCBI taxonomy): domain Eukaryota; kingdom Metazoa; phylum Platyhelminthes; class Trematoda; order Opisthorchiida; family Opisthorchiidae; genus Clonorchis; species Clonorchis sinensis. Next base: position 29,479,395 of record CM030370.1, read on the forward strand.
AGTGGGTATTACTGTTCGTTGCGGAGAATAAGCTCTGGAAAAATTTACTGTAATTTACTAACCCTATAAGATGACAGAATACATTCGTCTCGTCGTCGGACTTGCATAAGAGCCAACACTTCTGCGTATTCATTACGCAACCTGCTGAACAGATGGTACGATTCCACCAGTGGGATTTTGTAGGGTCGTAGTTCTTCTCACTGATACCACTGCAGTCTACGGTCCGTGAATGTGGTGGGCTCATTAAATCTGATTACCTCAAATGGTGTGTACTATAGAATCGTCCATGTAGGTCTACAGGTTTATTATGTCTCGTGCGTACTCCTTGGTCTTTATGACACTTAAACCGTTTGATCAAGACGGTTGATCCTGTGTGGTGTTTTTCAACTTCTGATTTTAACACCAATGTGCGAACGAACTGGCTCAAATCCACCATGTCCAAATTCGAAATTATGAGTTGGTCAACCCTAATAAGTCGGGCTTCCTCCGCGCCGTATCTGGTTTTATCTTCGAACAACCCCCGGCAGCCTTCACTCCAAGTGAATCCAGTACAATTTCAACCGAATATCATTCTTTTACTTGACCTTTTGCAACTCACTTTCCCGATTCGGTTGAAGAGCCTTCTCATGTTTGTTTCTTTGCCAGGGGACATTTGAACAGCTTTTCATCCGTATGCTTGCTTTATGTCTTTCATGCTTTTGACCAACTACATTTTCTCTCAAACCGATTGGAAATCGTTCTTGTTGTGTTCATTTACCTTATCTCAGTCGACTCATTTTCATGTCGCCAATGTGTGAAAACAAACAATTTTTCCAACGAACCTCACCTGCTGAGGTCATTTTCTAAGCAGACGAGTCCTATCGAACCACTTGCTAACATAGGTTGCTTCATTGTACGGCCATATACATGGCTACCTTGCCGTCCTTACAATAATTCTGAAGTCAGGCCACTTGACTGAGGTCGCTTAAGCCCTCTATATTGGCATAAAGCCCTAATTCCAAAAAACGTATGGCATCCTGCAGCACTGTGTTCCCTTTTCAACAACCTAACGTTTTTGTCTTGATTTGCTACGCGTGAAGAAGATAGCGGTTGGCTCTGAACTCGCTGTCAGATGAGGTTTCTTTCGCGACGGAATTGCAATTCACGAGTGATACTTGGTAGAATAGAGGAAACCTTGGTCGTCGAACTTGTCATTCGGATTGAGTTACGGGTATTCCTAGGCATCCCTCCCTTGTCTGTTGTGCAGAAGATTAGTTGGTTGTTTCGTTTTGGTCAGTTTTTCTAAATCATACCGCATTAGTTATCTACTTAAATTTTTTCATGGCCGTATTGGAGCTGGTCCTCATGTAAACACCTCTCGAGAAAAAATTGTCGGCCAGGCTTGGTAGCTACAATCCTGACTGTCGAACTATCAGGATTCTATCGAAGTTGACAAGTTGTCTGTCTCACCGATCAACTGAAACTTACTTGTTTCAATGTTTGTTACAATGATATTGTTGTTCACTCCTGCAGCGGTTCACCATCATCACAGTCTGGTTCGTGATGCAATGTGGTTCACTTATTTTCACATGGCCACACACGCACGCTCACGATTGCGATCGATTGTACCGTTGTATATGTGTGTTTGTGTGCTACTGCAGTTTGCATGCTTTACGGAATCAAGTGCACCGCCTCGTCACCATGTCCGCCAACGACTCCGTTATTCATTCGGGTATCTCGCGCACGGAAAGAACGTGCGTCGCTTGTATGCTGATGCGCCCCACATGGGCATATGGGAGACATTTTGGTGTTTAGAAAAGTGATCGTGTGTAGCGTTAGTTGACCTTCGATTCTGGTGTTTTTCATCATCTCTGAGTTCCATAGTTTTCCGGAATTTCCTTATTTGTACCGATTGCATTGCTGCGTGCGAACGAACGGGTTTGCAAGCAGTTTGAGTGATTTCTTCATCGGATACTCTCCGATAATTTGTTTCTTCATCACTCGTTTAAACGGTCTGGCTCTGCTGGCGTGACTACTCCAGTACACAAAAGAAGGATGCTTACCGGGATCTGATCTCCGGACATTGGTGTGCTGGGCTACGCCAGCTCATGCTGGATGCATCAAAATTATCACCCGTGAAACGAACTGCGCAAGTACAATTACACACAAAAACTCGTGGTTCGTGATAACTTGAAGCTGACTGGGAAACAAATGCTGTGCTTGTCGGGGAACCTGTTCTCTGAGCCTACCTTACGTAGCGAAATACACTCATTTGCAAACAAATTAAGTTTTGCGAGAGCCTCACCTAGAACCCAGCTGAATCTCTCGTTTATGATGTTTCCAAGACTTTTCGGCCACCTTATGAGTAGTGTATTACGTCTTCACATGAATCGTAATATCTCGAATATCGTACCAGCTGAAACATGAGGCGGCCTGGTGCAACACATTCACTTGATTAGAAACATCCTTGCCGTACCGTCACTCAATCTCCTAACTTCCTCAATGTACCCTATCACTGGTTCTTAAGTCTCCTTTGAAACAGTTTTTTTCTTTAAAAAGCAATTCATTTTCGTGTAGTAAGTTAACAAACTGAGGTAACTATTACTGTCAGCTGGTTTCTCGTACCACAAATCTTTTGGTAGTATGTGGTGGGATAGAAAAGAATAGAAAACAGAGCCGATGTAATGCTATACATTTTCATTTACTGTGTTTGGCTACAGTGTGATTTTTGTTTGCCTATGTCCCTGTATATTTGGCAGTCGAATTGGACGATGTAGCAAAAGCCACGGATCTAGTGTCTGACGTTTGATATTGGCTTCAGACATCTTTGTAGGATTTCTTGCATATCGTGTCAGTGAATCAAGTGCTATCATCGTGTTGGTCATTGCCCAAAGGTGCACCACATTTACAAGTCACACGTTTTGTGTGTTTATTCTGCTAGGTTCCCACCTAGTTCGAGTTTTTTTGTTCGTGTCATGTGGCTTTCTGGTTGCTTCATTTTGCCGTGCATTTCAAACCGTCAGCCCTCTTTTTCAACCAGTTGGATCTACGCACTTCTCTGTGCATCACTGAAACCCAACTCGGTTGATATGGAAAACGTTGCTGCACCCTGTTGTCAAATGGTTCTCGTTTGTCGACTTCCCCAAGTGCGTTGTTGCCTACCGGTATGACTTAAGGTTCTGCTTCGTGAGTTTGATGCTTCACAACGGTGTAGCTCAATATGGCGCCCTCTCATCGCAATCCATAAACTCTACAAATTGTTTGGTAGGGTTGCACGTGGTCCTGTAGCTTTTATACTGCGTTGACAAGTTAGCCTTTCTCCATAGTCATAATGGACACGATATGATTGGAACAGTGTTTTCGGGGAGCAACTTTCACTCACCGTGGCAGTCGTATTGCCGAATCTTTTTGTCAGGCGAGCTTTATGGAGGCCGATTTGTACGGGGCCGAATAAAATTAGAATATAAGACGTCGTCCAGCCCCGAATAGCAGTCCCACGAAACCTTCCGTCCCAATTCTAGCTCTTCAGTTAATTATCAAGTCTATTGCGAGGATCGATGATTAATCGGATGTTTACCTGGATAGATCGGTTTTCAGTAGGCAGCTATTTAATCTAACTGAAAAATGTTTAATTTTGAATCCATCTGTTTCACCATGTCATGCCACTATCATGTGGCTTCTGAATTAACGGACGCGCCTTCAGGTTTTCGACCACCGATACCTCAGAAGCCTGGCTGGTTTTGGATGGCGTCAGCGTGTTAGTAACGAGGTGATTAGAAAACGGGTATTTGGTTGTGCTGCAGGTACTTCAATTGGGGAAAAGATCCAGCACCACCGTGCCTCATTCAGAATTGCGCAAACCGCGAGGCGGACAGCGCATGACTTGGCAGAAAGGCGTGAAAGAGATCACGAAGATCTTGGGTGTTGTTGATGTTGTACGCCTTCCAGGACGGGGTCCCCGTGACTGCTCCTGTGCTTGGCTGGAGACGTTGCAAGAAATGGCGGCCAGTCGATGTCAGTGGCGTTCGTGCTGTCAGTTTCTTTCCAGATTGTCTGATTGAGCGGTTAGAGGTGTAGCACCTCAGAATACTTGACATAGGCCACCACTAGGTCCCCTCCCTCACCCACTCTTTGTTGCTGTCTTTGATGATGATGAATTAACGGACGTCTTTCCTGTTTGTCTACTTGTGTGTCATCGTGCTACCAATCCACTTGACTTTGGTCTTATCCATGTGTTGCTCACTCGTCCACTCTTTTTAACCCAGGAGTCGTACTTCGGCCTCCCAATTGACCGATATTCAACCAAATGGTGACCACAGGGAAGGCCGGTCTTTTCAAGGTTGGACAGAACCCAGTCCCTCCGGAGATGGTCCCGTAAGCAGGTATCCTCAAACGCAGGGCTCTCCGGTTTACATGAGCCCCAAAGAAATAAACGGAGACATTCTTAAATCTCCCCCCTCCTCCAGTAAGTCCGTATGGGCAGCGCGAACGTAAATGATTCACGTAGCCGCTTTATTTATACAGCGAAACTCGCCCACGGCGACTACTGTTTGTACCGGTCGAAAACGTTCTCATCTTTCTCAAAAGGGTTGGTCGTAATCCGATGCTTGTTCATTGGACAAAACGTATCTTGGTTAATGACGTCCTATCAGTGGCTACCAGAAAGACAGAAGTTTGTATTCGAAGGACTGCAACAGAAATTAGACTGTTTGTTCAGTCAGTCACTGTTAGGATGTTTCCTTTAGAGGGGCTTTGTTCTATCCAACTTCCTAGCATTCCATTATTTTTCTAAAAAGGACTAGAGCTTGTTGGTTATTGTTGCTGTTCATTATTTTTTACTCTTATTGTTCAGTTTGACGCCTCATTACAAACCTCACCTGGTTGTTCGAGTAGTGCAGCTACTACCTAGAGGCTACTTTTGGTGATTACCTTTTCTCACATATAGTTTCAGTGGACAAGTCTGATTTCTGTTGACATTTGTGCAGCTGAGGCGGGTTTTCAGTGATCATGCTGACTCCAGTGTCGTCCCTGGCCAGACTGATGTAATACATACCCGCAACACGAGAGGCAAACGAGATGCATGAAACGGATTACGTAGACTATAACAGTCCTTCAGGACTTTATCTTTGCCTAATCCTGTTTTGAACCGCAGTTAAATCCCGGTTTTTTGCAGCACCAATTAATCTGTTTCTTTTTTCTGTATGGCTACAAGAAGACCAAGTATTTGCTTGCGGTGGTTGTTATCTTTAGTCGCCTAACTTTTTTGGGAGCGTGTTCGTGCTGGCCCATGAGTACCACGTAGTCGAACGACTTTTGCTATCCTGGAAATTCGTACTGCAAAGAGCCCGTAGGCATCACACAGTTGCGGTTGGCGCCTTTTTTATATGTTCGTCTCGTCTTTAATCCAAGACGACTAACAAACGTCTAGCTCACGTACCTGAACGTTCGTGTCATCAGGAATGGTGATTGTGATTTGCACGGAGTCAAATTGCTGGATAATTTAAGAATTGTGTATATGTGTATTGAAGGCCGCAGCGTTCTATTATTCCCTGACTATCGGGAGTCAGATACAGGCGACCCGTAATTTCTCTGAGGTTTGAGAGTAGTTGGTGAATTCACGATTGTATTGTCACTGTGCTGGATGATTGTTTCAAACATTGATTTCGTAACCCAAATAGAAAACATTTCAACTTGGAAAGTCAGGAATTATTATCTCGGAATTTCCACCGGAAACTCAAATCCCAACATATCAGAAATGAATACCCGTTGAGATCGCATGCCAGGAGTCCTAGTGTCAATCGCTTGTTACAAAAGGTTTTATTCACATTCGTTTTTCTCCTCTGCCCAGTGCGCATAAACTATCCACCCTGTAATACCGAGTGACCACCATCGCTTGTTTGGCTGGATTGGACGTGTGATCGCTGTTCCGTTGTCACAGCTGTTCTTCATGCTCATTGATCGCACTATCGATTTCACGAGTTCTATCGCGTTGCGGTGGTAAATTGAACACAAGCTGACCAAAATGAACGGTGTGTCTTAGACAGTGTTCAAATGCGGGCTTATTTTAGTAACATCGCAAAGAGTTAAGGGTTGCTGTATGCTGTATTGATGTGTCAGCATCCGTTTTCACTGCCCTTGTCCCCGTTTTTGACTTCGTCAGCCAGAAGTCTCTGTACGCAATTCGTTGCTCATTTGTGAAGTGCGCGGCGCTTGTCACACTCCACTTAAATTGGACACTCCACCCTCGAGGCTAAAGCAAGTGGACGGGAACAACCCATGGATTCCCAATAAATTGCTTATCAGCTATCAACAGGCTGTTCAGGAAATTTGTTCTGCAGGTTATGTTTTACTGGCCTACATCAGTATTTTTTGTGGTTTCAGGGTCTTTTGACATCCATTTTGTGACATTTTGTTTCTGCCTCAGACTGCAGAGACATCAGTATCATGTCTAAAACTAGTTGTATGGTCTTTATTGCGTATTCCAAGGTTCAGCGTGATAGGCTTTCACAGTCATCATAATCGATAGCTTACCATCGGTGATGCCTCGCTGCCGCAACATGGTAGGATGCTTCGTTGAACTCTCTTGAGTACCGCAAATTTACAACATACCACCAAATCGAATCTGTGTGTTGCAAGCGTTAGGGGCAGTGTTTCTTATCGAAATTGTCAAATAGCTGAAGAATCCGTTTGATTATTTGTAGGAGTCATGTGGCTGTTTTTCTCAAAACGATTCATGGGCACTCCATCATCAGTCTCTCTTTCACTTGCCTAATTCTTCTAAATTCGGCGGTTTCGTCCTTGCAGTGCGGATGAACAACTCGTGTAGCACCACGACGTTCGAAATGCACTGTGGACGTCCGAATTGTGGTTCTGTTTACTCACTGGTTTTCGGGAAGAATATAGTTTCAGTTGAGCGGATTGCTACATTTGTACCGTCCTACTCATCCTTTTTGCGTGTTTTATTCATTACCAGTGGTCCAATCAATGTACGAAGGATCAATAGATCGAGTTCATGTGAATGGATCGCGGTAAGTTTTTTGGTCGTCCAAAGCGTATGGTATATACATATTATATATATATATATATTTCAATAGCTGATATCCGAATCGGATTTGCCAGTCAAACCGGTCAGACCAGTGGACAACTACTGTTAATCAATCACAGACGGTTTGCGCAGAGCCGCTTATGGTGCTGCATTCAAATCACCAATGGCCTGAACGTTGTGACACAACAAAGAACACCAGCATCATCTGCTTGTTTGTTATCTGGATACTAACATCTTCCGTCAATTCAGTTTCAGCATAATACCGCAGTCGTACAGATGTTCCCGGAGGTCAACCATTTTCGCACCATCAGGTTGCTTGTTCATAATTTGCCGTGTGATTAATGCTGTCGTCGCTTCGGGATAATAAGGTCGGGAAGAGATTGATTAGAACGTAGAACAAACTTACTTTGCCTCCAGATTATGGTAACGGATGGACCGGTGTGTATGCTGGTGACCCGCAACGCGGATCCTACTAAGGCGCGTCGCGTCTCAAAGCCAGTCTCATCCATTCGTTTCAAGTAGCCCAACCTGCATAGCTGGCTTTTTGTCTGACTGCATTAGACTCCGACAGCGCTTGCTCTGCGAATAACTTTTGTTTTCGATATCCGGTGTACCTATTTTTATCCGAAAATTTTTTCGCAGATACTCAAGTGAAATCGATGAAGAATCCAAACAGGTGTGTCCAGGTTTTGTTTTTGCACGGTAGCACAACAGCCTGATGCACCACAGCGCTGGTATCGAAGCTCAAGCGATTATTCCTCCAGATGAGTTTTTGAGGACACCAACTGCCGTGCCCGTCTTAGCTTTCGTTCCACCATTAAGCGTTAGGTCAATGAACAGTGTACTGATAAGGTAGCAAAATCAGTAGAACACGCTATTTCACTTAGCCGAATACTCGATGTTTCATGTTGGGCTTCCGTTACCAGCTGCTACAAGTCAAATGTTTTAGAGACGCTATATATATATATATATATAGTCCAAAACTCGGTTGTCCATAAAAAGTTTTATACTGACATTGGACTCGCGCAGTTGTTTTACCCAAAAAAAACTTCCAATTGAATAAATAACCATCCGATCAGTATTGAACTGGTGTACCACCTTTGTATTGGCGGATCTCCTCCGGGCCTTCATCACATTGTGAACGGGTTTGATGTGGTTGACGAATTTGTCTTGGCAGTCGACTTTCAACACCTAACTTGGCTAATTCGGAGGTCAGGTGACGTCCGCAAACACCTTATAGGACGATATTTCTCTTTTATTTGTCCTATGACAAGGGCCAATTTAATCGCATTTCGATCAATTTAGAATCTGTTCTTCAGGGATGGCTACTCGATTGACCAGGGTACCAACCGTCATCCCGTTCGCTATGCATAAGAGATCAATTCTGATAATTACCCCCCTTCATACATATATATATATATATTAATGACGGCTCTTCGATAGTCTCTCTCTCTCTCTCTCTCTGGCACGGTGACACCATGTCGAAACGCTATCAAAGGGTGCTGGCTTAAGCGAAGTGTTGTACCTAAAACCGTCTACTTCGTTACGTAAGAAGAACAAGATAAGGCTTCCTAAATTTCACTAATTCACGAGCGCAAGTTATTGAAAGTCCATGAGTCTGTGTCACGTTTGCGTGTGTCTGTTTTGGACAAAACTACATTTCAACTGTTGATCTTCGGGGTATCCAGTAATGAATAGGGGTTCTGATTTACTGACGTGGTTTTCAGAAGCAGCCGATACTTAGCAAGCGAGCTTACTGTGTGGAGCCAGCGAATATATGGGGTCAGCTTCTTTTTGAAAGATATCACATAAAGGCGTTGAAATAACAGAATCAAGAACCACTACACACATGACCCTTCATTACGTACGTCGCACTGGCTTTTGGATCGAAATACACTGGCGTACCGTTATTACACACATCGTGTCTAGGCATCCGTCCCTTCGGTAAGTTTGTGACCATGTGTGTTCCTTTTTAGCTTTGCTCTAATACGGCACCTCTCTATTGCAGCCTCGAAAAGGTCAGATAAATCGCACGGATTAGAGAAATTGTCCTACCAGAGAGGCAGGATAGCCTAAGGTTTGCGATTTTTTCGTTACACGAAGGGGCTAACCCTGTTATCCGGAATCCACTGCTGAAAGTGCAAATTCAGTGAATATAACACCACTAAATCGAAATACAAATCACCAGCCTTTGTCAACCGGCCGTTCCATTCAGGACGCGTTTTTCAACCTACCTGAAGACTGGCAACCCACTCCAGGACCTTGGACTGACGAGCCGCACGAAGTTATTGTTGGTTGCGCCTGTTGTGCCAGATAAACAGATGTATCAGAGAGGGTGTCGCTACATGAAAAGCCGTCAGTTACAGTTACTCTTGTATGCCTATATAATCTGGTGCGCCCACCCTTGATTTAACCTAATGGCATTGCAAAGCTGTCACCCAGTAGCTGGTCCCCCTTACGCAAGAGGAACTCATTAGGCACCCTTTAATGTGTCTGGCAAGAAGTACAAAAAGACACATCGAAACTTTAGCAAATGCCGTTCCATCGTTTTGCATAATGCCTCAGTGAAATGAGAAGTGATATCGTAGACCTAACCAATCCAGAACTACTAGCTTTCTATACGTGGCCGCACAGGTTTTGCATCTAACTTCACCTTAACGTGACAACACTGTATTGTTGCAAGGTAATACGCGATTGTTAGAGTTTCACGTACTCCTCGAAAATGGTCAAGACATTCGAAATGAAACCGCAAGCACAATTATTTTGCATTCTCTGTGGGGCACGAGAATGCGCGGGTGATAGTATGCTTTCCCTCTCTCAGCTTACTCTTTGTGCCCATCGTTGACAAAACATTCGGTTGCAAGATCACGTAATCTTGACAAATGGAGAGGTTACCGGCGATAGATAGTGGTTCAAATCTCTCTCAGGTTGAAGATCATGTGTCAGCATGCCGTGGTGTGCTTCTGCCTCGAAATGTCTTTCTCGCTTCACTGAGTCATGATGTCTTCCCAGTGACAAATAATTTCTCCATGCGTGCGCACTAATGTGCCAGGTCCCACCTATCTCTGTGTTCAGTGCTTTAAAGCGGAGCTTTTAGTGAGTGGAACAACTAAACGTGTCATGGACCAGCTTTCAGCCATTCGCTGTTCAGATGCTGTCAAGTTAGCCGTGTTACACACGATTACTTGCTTAGAGTGTTTCAAAGTTGCACACCTTAACACTTAGGCAATCAGTCCTAGGTTGCGAATTTGTGGTTTTTGAGTCAACTGAGATACCGAAGCGTTTTTAGCAACCAAGGAACTCTACCTTCTGCACAAAACTCTGCATTCACTAAAAGCAGATGGGATCGGTCCAAATAAACCTTTTTTGAATAATAATCTAATGGCTGTGTCCATGCATCACTGATCTACGGAAATAGCCCTCTGCCAGCGACTACAACCGTATAATCGAGTACTTAATCGAGACCTAGTTTTGTTCAACCCCCTAATTCACCTGTCGCGGGAGGTTCTAATCAATGTTCTATCACAATGTTGACCGAATGACCCAGGTATTTCTTAGGTCGAGCGTAGTTTGTGGCACTCACCGTTCCTTTGGTGGAAACTCCATGCGCGGCTGCTCTATGGGTTTGTACTGTCTGACACCACACGAACTCGACTACTCTCTTTTATCTTGCTTGTTCACCTTGTAATCCATCTACTCCTTGCCAGCAGTCTTCGTGGTTTTGTCCTAAAACCGGTGCGTTCGCACAGCTGACAGTCCAACCTAGTTGGGTGCGTCCCACATGCTTAGCATGTGAGACATCTTTCATGAGTATGTTTCTGCTGACTGACCGACTAATCCGCAATCACATTATGTAGATCGGGACTTTCATTTGAGTTTTATTCGACCTCTATTGTTGTTGAGGATGATGGACTTGAGGCATGGTGGTCTTCTGTTAGATCTCTCTCTGTGCCCCAAGCTTTGTGACTTGAAAGTGCATCTTCTCAAGCGGAGGACTATAGCAGTAGCCCTCAATGAAGCAGTCCTACGACTTACACAGCAAGCTGGTGATTTGAATATCCACACGGACACTCTACCTCCATGTAAACCAGTAGCCGAAAATGATCCCTAGCCGTACCGTTTCTTTCGTATATTTTTGTAATGTCGGTGGCCTTATCACCTGGTTTAGTTAATGTCGGGTCTGGTTTGAACAGTTGATTGGCAATGCCGAGGTGCGTCAGATATTTTCAGAATGACGACTAACACGACGACTTAGTCATACTACGTTCGTTGAGCTGGTTAGGATGCGTAATTCGCAATTCATTGGACTGTCTATCTCGCACATTTGTTACTGTCCTGTTCCAGTGGAAGCAGCGTAGAGTTAGCCAGTCTATGAATTCACATCTAAGCATGGAATTCCTAGCAGCTTAGGTCAGATATGTTGATAGCTGCTTCCATGGCTGTGGACTTCGGGATAGGGCATTGATAAACACTGATCCATCGCACAGCCTGCGGAGCGTGTGCAATAAGGCTGTCGTCATTGGTAGCTGAAGCGATTCCTCCTTGAGGAAAGTAAAAGTGACCCGACATCGGTTAACTCTCATCCATTGCCTCCAATGCATGACTATCCTTCAATCGCTGCCCCTATTCCAGGCGAATGAAATTGTGACAGCTTGAATCAACGTATCATGGTACATGGTACCATGGCTCGCTGACAAACGAAGCTGATATTAGCTCACGTGACTGCAGTGAAGATCACGGAGGAGCAGCACCAAATTGATCCATCTAGTGACCAGAAGAGAGTCATCCTGTGTTTACACACTGTGTATGTGATCAGTTGCATACTAAGCAGACCAAAGGTAGTCAGTTTGAGTGATCTGCTGGATTACGGTAAGGTGATTAGCCCAAAACTGCTTCCTAAAGCCATGAAATTGGACGTGAAAACAGCAAGAAGCAGGGCAGAGTAGTGTGAGAAAGACATTCAACTGATTATCAAAATATCGAGATCGTTCCAGATATAATACTGACAAGACTGAGTCTGAAATCATAATATTTGTCTCCTAAAACGGGTGTTTCTGCTCTGCCGTCTACCAACCAGACCGCTTCCGCTTCGACCATTCTTCCTACCTGTTGACCCAGTTGTCCACGGTGTTAAGAACACTGGGTTCCACCAACTCGCTCGTGTAGTGTTATATCTGACTGCTGTCCCCGCTCCGGTGCCTAGGGCCAGAAAAAACTCGCCGAACACAACAGCCTTATTACGAACAAGCGAGTGAGTGCGAAAAGTACAACGGCCCCGCGCTGTATGTTTTGGGGGACACCTATTTGACCTTGATCCAAGGCTATCTGATCGGCGTTCGGTGCAGATTGAAGGTCTAAGTAGGTTTGGGGTATTATAGGATAATCTTCAGGAATCTGACCTCCCTGACACCTCTCCCTTTTGGCCGTTCAACGTAAGATTGTCGGCGCGGATCAAGCTGAAAAGGCTCCACCAGTTTTCCAGCGCGACCAGTACAGCGTCTCGGTTGCAACAATGGATCTGTCTTGGGCGGTACCTGTCAAGCAGTGGCTATGAGTGTGGTCTTGTGACGTCAAACGTTTCGAGCAGCAGGTTCTTCCACATTTGGGATAGTGCACCCAGTCGGTCGTAGCTGATTGACATGCCGTTTCCATATCAATGATCCCACTCGGATGTTATAAATCACCTGACCGATTCTTTTGAGAACGACTCCAACAGTCCAGTTTCGGTGCCCATGGCGATGGTCCATCACAAGCACATGGCTTCCAGGCCTGAACATTGGCTTGCCTCCTGTCGGCGATTGAAAAAAAACGTGAGTGTTGGCAGGATAGCCTCATGGGTAAGTCGCAATCGTCTGTTCATCATAACCTCTTCTGGAGAGCGACCGTCCGGAGGCTGTGGACTAGGAGTTGCTCTGTAATTCAGCAGGAACGTATCCAAGACTTCTGTCGTGATCCCTTCCTCTTCTGCTTCTGTCAACGCGCGTTTTAATGTGTCTACCAACCGTTCAGCTTGACCGTCGGATTGGGGATGGAATGGTGGGGAAGTAACATGTGATGTCATGTCTCAGAACGAATGTACCAACCTGATGGGACGTGAACTGAGTACATTTTTGGGCACAATGGTTTCCGGAATACCGAATATTGAAAACAAATGCCGCAGTTTAGTGAGTTACCGTCGTTGTTGTCTCAGACATAAGAAAGACTTCGGGCCACTTACTGAATGCATCAACAACGGTGAAGAAGCTTTGTCCGTTAATTGGTCCAACAAAATCCACATGGATGCGCGACGATGGTTTTTCTGGCGATGGCGAAGGCTGCGGCGAATGTCGGTCGTGTAACTTCTGGGCAGCTGCGCATCTGAAACAACTCCGACATACCTGCTCCATGTGCTCATCCATACCGGGCTACTAAACATAGTTGCGAGCGAGAGCCTTCATGTGGGTTATCCCTGGACGTCCATTGTGGAACTGTGCTACGATCCGGCTGCGAAGTTCAGTGTGAACGATGATTCGGTCACAAAAAAGAAGACAGCCACTAACAATGGACAATGAACTCCGTCGTTGAAAAAGTTGCTGTAGTTCTCCTAGTGAACAGGTTGATGACCAGCTGGATTGGAGGTTCTCCATTGCCCTCTGTAGTACGCTGTTATTTTTGATGGCATCGCGGACCGTGTCAAAAGTCACGGGTAGTTGGTTCTGGTCTCCAACATCACAGTACAAACTTCTGATTCGACGGCAACGGTTGCTCTAGACCGTCGTTTTTACTGCTTTTGTCTGTTTCGTGACTTCCGGGTTCGGCTGCGTCTTTGGCTGGCTTTTCGCGTCTGACATTGGCTTTCCTTGTGCCCACGTCGACTGCACACTGAACATTTGTGCTTTTTGTAGGGATACAATCGCACAAAATGTCATCCGCCGCATTGCCAGTATGCCGGCAGGGGCTTTTCTCCGTTTCAATTTGCCGTCACAGGAGATTACCTCGAAGTCGCCTTGACAATGTTGAAAGCGAGAGAGGCGCTGGCACTCGTGAGTAATGGACTGTAGTGTTACATCGGGAGATTGTACAATCTTGTTCAATAGCCTCGCTCTCATGTCAATCTGTGAATTTGATTGAAGGCCATATATGAAAATATGACACTTGAACTGGCCTTCCGTCATGGTAGATAAATTGAATTGTTCGCATTCAAGATTGACTCTACCGGCATAAGTGATATAGTCTTCAGATTCCTTTTCGCCAGTTTCATACATTGGTAACGAATATTAAACACAGACAAACGCTCAGAAAATTTTTGAGAGTTTCTGCACAGTTTTGTCAAAACTCACATCTCGCGTGCCCCTTGGCATGATGAAGTTGGAATAGCGCGTGTATTCCGTTGTACCAGCTTTCTGAGCAATAAGCGCACTTTTTGCTTCGTCTGTAAGCTGAAACTTGGATGGATGTGATGGTGTGCGCGATCCTGGTTTTACACGCAACCTCATCGTTCTCTGAGGATGCATAACACAGAATTCTGCTCGGTTTGCTCGGAATGCTACGTTGATGGCGCGACCGATCCCCAGAGTTTAATTGATCCAAGTGTTTTAGTTACGCAATACCTCCAGTCGACATTCCTATAAAATTATCTTCATTCGATGCCTGTGATAATTGTGTGTTTGTGTGTGTCAGTTCCTAACATTTTATTCTTACACACATAGTCACCAATTCCTGTGCTTTTGTTTTCTACGCTCCATTCTGAATTCTTGTACGCATATTCCTTTCTATCGCAATCTGCATCCATAGGAGTTCAATTCCTCGTGATTCTGATGGTGATTTCCTCGACTTGGCCAAAGCAGATGGATCCTATGCTGCAGCGTAAGTTTTCCTGGGTCTCACAGACTCTTGTTTACTTCTCACTGTTTTGCGGAGTTTCTTTTCGTGATCTAATTGATTTGCATTGGCGGTTCAACTCACGATGTTATTCATCCAATTCCGTAATCGGTACCCACAACTGACGACTTCCTAAACAGACGTCGTCCTAATGTAACCCACAAAATAGCGAAGACCACGTTGCACGGTTTTCGAAACTCACTGTTGTTGCCTAGTATCCCTGCTCAGCAGTGAACTGGAAGTTTTTGCCCTTTGTTTCTACCCCTGTAATATCCCAAGTTAGAGAAGGAATTGTATTCTGAGCTTTAAATTCCATACATCTCACAACTCGCCTTCTCGTTTGGTTTCTTTGTCTGATAGCCTGTGCATGAAAGTAGCTGGATTTCGACTACACTTGCGTGTCTCCTCGGCTGGCCACTTTAATCATTAAACAAAATCACACTCCCTAATCACTCCAAGCACGATGTTCGGACTCATTTACTCTCAGCTGACCGTCACAACATTGTGTACCGGTTGGTGCACCTCCCTTATCCATTGAACTATACTGGGGGTCATCCGTGCGACACTCCCAGAGCCTTGTATTCCCGGTTAATTAATGGACAGGGGTTAGATTAACAGTCTTCTGTCGCTTCTGGTTTGGTTTTGGAACCTATGCAACATATTCCTTAATTATGCACTACTTCGGCACTCTCCGGCCAAACACCGCTGCCTTAATGACAGGCTTTGTTTGAGGGCTCTAATCAACCTTCCATCTATGTTTTCGCGTCCTGTCAGTATCTCGGTCCACATACAACCATAAGCTTTACAGATAAAAGTACATTTCTGCCACATCGGCCGTCGCGTTTTTACTGACTCGTTCTGTTAGTTTAGTACAGTACGGTGGATAAGCGAAAAGATGCGAGTACTGGTGCCTCACATCCTTTTTCATTGTTGTTTTTTAACTCCTGTCCTGTCAAACCAAGAGTCGCGTTGCTGTTCTGTTCACTATGTATGAGTCTCACAAATCTTTAGAGTGATTCTAATCCTCGATCTTCTTGTTAGTAGTTGAAAACTATACCATTTGCCTGGGGTAGCTGAGCAGTAATGACCAACTCACATCTAAGCAGGATATAGCACCAATCTTCTTCAATCATGCAGTTCACGTCACGTGATCTGTTGTCGACTGGCTCCGCAGGTGATGTCTTCGTGGATTTAGGAACCATGTGATTTGTTAGATGTTTTCCTTTCCCAGCAGGTTACTTTTGGTTTATTGCTTCCTTGGGGGGTCTTTATTTTTGCTGTCTGGACCTGGTCACCACGCCATGCCAGCTTCCGTGCTCCTGTCGAATCGCATTGCAGCTAGGTGCAGAAATCCCATAACGGTTTATTTTTTAATTAGGGATTCAGACCGTTCTTCGTCTTAGATTGAAACCATGAACTCACTTTCCCGTTCCCTGCAGTGTATATGGTCAACTAGAGGCGCTGGTAAGCCTGAATTCTCGATTGGTAAAAGGTCGCCATACAGACAGTCTGTTATATTCTCTAAGGACACTTACATCAGCCAAGTTTTAGCGAGGAATGCGTATTTATTCTGAGGACACAAGCTTAATTGAGGTGTTTCAACGATCTTTCAGGGCATCACTATTATGGAATCCATAGGAAGCACCAGAACTGAAACACTTGGACTGCTCAAGCGTAGGCAGAAACAATCGAGTTGTCGAGTTGTGAAGCCATAATAAAAGCTATTGGATCAAAACCTCGAGCCTGAACGTTTTTCTCATCTCGAATGCAAAGAACCAGACTGATCTGAATTCAAAACCAAAGAATAGGTTTTTGGCTTTCCGGTGGTAGCTCAGTGCTTAGAGCGCGAATTTACTGGCCGGAAGGTCCGTGGTTCGGACCCGACCTCTGCCTCTCGACTTCCCCTGTCTAAGCCTGGGCAACTTGGCAGTATCCCAGCCCTCGTGCTTCCTTCTGGTGGCATGGCAGTTAGGCACCGAAAGGGTGCTACAGCCGAACGGTATTTTTTTCCTGTGATCATTTGAAGCTGGTATAGTTTTGGCAATGCGTGGGATTTATTCATGTAGGATTTCTGTACCGATGTTATTCCTGGTCATGCATTGTAGGTTATATTTGGCCCTTACCCAGTCCACTAGCCATTCGTTACAAAACGTCTGCAACCCGGTTGTGTTAGTTGGAATCTTTGCAGCTTGTTACTACGCTCGTGACATTTCATGAGAGAATTCGTTCTCAGCAGTGTACCCACGGTAATCTGACTGCGCTGTTACGATCTCCGCAGTCCCTCTGAATTTAGTGTCACTCACCGATCATGTGTTAGTACCGCATCAGTCCAAAAACGTGACTGGCAACACAACTGTGGTTATCGAAGTGCTTATACCATTTTCCGTTACGTTCTTCAGATTTCCCATGTGTTTGTGATTCGGTCACATTTTTTTTGACATCCACTACTGGTACCAAATGCGAGTTCGTTTTAGAATCACTTCCTCTATGTGTGTATCCTGTCTGACTTGCTTTTCCAGCCTACTTGATCAACATCACTTGCTTATTTACATCGCTAATTGCTGATGAAATCAACAGTGCTAGCGGAAGCACGGTCGACCTATTTTATTTAGGTGTTATTTTCAAACAAGTTAGAGCGAACGGAGCAGGTTTTTGGCGTGTGCTTCACATGCATACACCGGAACGCATCCCTTACGAATCACTTAGAACAATAGAAACCGTGGAGTAATGTACGTATCTCGAAAGTTGCGTTAGCTCTGATGATAATGTGACTGATAAAGGTGACACCTGAATCTCGAAGGTTAGATTTGAATTTCCCCATTTGCATTCACCCAGTTTATCATCAACCTTTGTGGATCGCGTGTGCAAAACTGCGAAGTGAACTGCATTGTGCGGTGCATTTTTTCGTGCGCGCGGAGGATATTTGACGTCTGCGGATTGATCCCTCATTACCCCATGACCATAAGCGACGGGCGTTTGTTGATGCACTAGGTACTTCATAAGAAGGCTTCAAACATTGGCGATTTTTTCTTACCAACTTATCGTCTACTGATGTGGTAGCTATTTTCCTTCCTTAAATCACACCGAATTGAATACTTTTGATCGGGCAAAAAGGTTTGAAGAAGATTAAAACGTATCTGTATTTTGCTTATGCCATATGCACTCTTGGGTAGGGTCTTTGAGGCCGTCCCTGCCCGTGGCTTTAGGCGTACCAGGATCTTACCGCCCGTTGGTACCAGGAATATTCGCTTTACTTTCACTAACTTCTTGTCCGTGTGCGCATCTCAGAATGCTTTTCGTAGGCGATCAACGGGTCAATTCCCCCTTGTGATTCCTCTTTTTATGTCAGGAATTTCTTCACAGCATTTACGGTGGCTGAATGGTATTCATAATATATTACTGTCAGTAGCGATATTGGTTGTGTTATATAGAATTTGGTTTGGGTAAACCAGTTGAGTACTTGGTCAGACAGCTTGACTGACATTTATATGTGTCAATGATAACTTTCACCTTTATTGGAAGTATCAGGTTAGATTGGGCGATGAAGTTGGTCTTTCGCCTCTGACTACCAGTTATATGCGGATCAGCCAAGGCTACGCACTCACTCACTACACTTATGCAATTGTTGAGTTTAATTTCGTAATGTGACCTATTCCAGCCACGGCGGTGTTCCTGCGCAGACTTACCTCAACTTTACCCCTAGTTCTACAGATTTACCTCACGTACCAAAATGGCTGCATCGGTTACTTTCTGTTTTTTTCTCCTAGTTTGGTTTAGTGGTAAAACATACATATTGAAGTAGCATGTGTTATTTTTTTATTGTTGGCAATTGTCATCGGTGCATTATCGTTTTCTGATCTGTGGGTCACGGTTATGCTAATAATGCAAGGCCTCTCTCATCCACTGTGATGCTGAACATCAACCATCCCACCCAGTTCTGGTTTCTCGAACTTAGACCCTTCTTGGTCGACCCACTGAGGGGTGTTTTCTCACATCGATTGTTTTAGCCCCTGCAGTGTGTTTCGTTGGACTCCGTACTTGAGACCCGCTGCAAATTACAAACTCTCTAGTTTCAGTGTGCCTCATTCGGAATCAGTGGTTCACCTCCCCATAGCTGGCTGTCTTCAGCTAGTTCAGCTAAGGCACTCAATATAGCAGGCCCATTGTTGCGTTCATTCACAATCAAAGCCACGACACATTTACAGAGAAGGTCGAAACCTGAATCCCGTTTGCCGCACCGCATATGCTGTGGTGAATCCTTTAGTGGACAATTTTGTTTAATCTGTAGCACTAAGGTTTTGTGTCATGCTCTCCACTTCAAGCTTCCGGACAGGTTTCAGCATGCAGTGGTTGATTGCCGTTGTTTGCTGACCACTGCGGATTGCAAAATGTCCTTCAGGGCAATAATGTGCTTGTCATTTTCTTCACATCAGATGACTGACGTATTCTTCCTCCTGTCCTCCGCTGACTCAAAATGTGTTTCTTAACGATACACTATCTACGCAATGTGCACGCACACTTGTTTCTCCCTCTTTCTGTTTTTTCCACTATACCGGTACAGTCATCTCACTGTGTGGTTATTTTTCCCCCCCTCGGTGTGCCCTCTCGCTATGACTATTCTTACCTTGTGGTTTATCTGGGCTTGCTGCCGGGTTCTGCTGTTTATCTAATGTGGTTACGTTTATGTGAGTGTTTGTATTTTCTGCCTAGTTGTGCCCCCACGCGCCACGCCGCATCTGTTTCTCTCCGTAATGTGAGCGTTCATGTGTATGACCGTCGTATGTTTTAAGTTTTCTGTTTATAACCGCGTTCCTCGATTGTGTTAATTCCTTCCTTAGTCTGATATCATCTGTCTCTTAACCAGGCTTTTCCAATTTTTTGCGATACCCACAGAAGCAGTTGCTTAGAGTAGGTCATTTGAGATTGGGAATTTCATGGTGCTTTGTACTTGTCCTGTCTATCATCCAAGATTCTACACGATTTTATGATGAGTAGCAGAGATGCTTTCGCCTGCTCGGCTTTAGCAGTAGTAATCATCGTTGAAACAAAATAGCTTTTTTCTAGTCATGCCTCATCTAGATGGTCTATATGCCATATTCTCTGTGCCATCAATCGCATTTTTCCTTTCTCCAAAGGTGAGCTTCTTTTAGCTTGCACACAGCTTTTCGGATATCTGGCTAGTTCAGCTGGCTTTTCAGCACGTTCTGCTTATCATCGCCACGAGGTGCTCTTAGGTCAAATTGGTTGAGTTAGATTCATACAATCTTACATAGGCGTGTGTATATGCGTTCAGTTACTCCACTGTTCATCATTGTCAAGTTACACAAGCCCTCGCGAGATCAACTTACTCATGAAACTATCATGTAATATAGTACTCATTTCCCGTTGAGACACCTCATTACATCCCCATATGGAGAAAACGTATCTCCATAACCGAGTGCAGTTGACTCCTGGCTCGCTAAACAGCTTTTTTACTCCTCAGGGGTAATTCCACAACCCAACTGCGCTTTTACATTGATCTGGATTTACTAGTCGATGTCATTTTAAGTGGATGATATACCTAAGTCGACGAACTCTCTCACTTCTTTAGTGCGCTCTTCTTAACTAGAGTGGACTGGAATTGCAAGAAAACCCTTACTTTAACGCAGTTTTTTATTTTCTGTTTTTAAATTCTATTGGTACAGAGTTCGTTGTGCTCATCTGTTGCAGTGTTTTGCTGAATACTTGCGAGCTTCTCTTTTTCCCCTCATACAGTGATGACCGGCGGTCTGTTGGCTCTCCTAGGTACGCGTGGGCTCCAAACGCTGATCGAGATATCCCCAACTCGGAATCGATGACTTCTGTCCCATGTGAGTGAAGTAGTTCAACTGGCAGTATCTCCTTGTCGTTCTTGCACTGATTTTGTTTTTGTGGACACCTCATGCACAAACTTCATGCTGTTTTTGGTGATTAGAGCCCAAAGATTTTGTGTAACCGGTCACTAGCTGCACTGTTGCACGATTTCGATGGGGTTTCCAAATAAGTAGGGATTCACTTAGTCTTAGTTCAAAATGACCTGATCTAAGACTGTCGTCTTGATAAGGTGCCCGTTTAGTGCTGGAATGATACCGCGGGCTACAGTGAATAGAACTTCGTTTTACGAGGTACGAGCATACCAGGTAAGTCATAGGGGAATAATCACAGCAAGAGTGGCGAGACCCCGTAGTATGAGTACTCGTATTACTTTGTGATCTGAGGGTCCTCTGCAATGCCAGGTGAGGGCGGTAAGTTGCTTCTTGCAGGCGACGATCACGTCTACATTGATGAGAGCAGCGATGCTGCCGTTCCCTGCAGGAAAACAGATTAGAAGGGATCGGCCCTGAAAATCACATTTCAGTCGTTCAACGGTTGACCTCTGGAGAGTTATCCAATACGGTCGAGTAACGGACAAACCTTGCCGTGAACCCAATGGACTCCAAATCCATCTGATGTGCGCGGTAGCATCAGAAGTGTCTACGTCATATTTCCTGCACTCTCGATCTAGGCCTACCGCCGAGCACGTACAGGAACTCTCAAGGAAAACTTGTCAAGCCTTTTTGTAGGTAAGACGTTTGAGTCAGGCTTCAACTAAATCCTCTTCTTGACTTGATGACATTGTAATGCAGACGATACTAAATAACGAACTATTCCTCTTCACGCGCTTCACACCTGCAAACTGTATAGTGCTACTGCAAAACTGCATAGAAATAATGCCGAACCTTCTGACTGGATGAGCTGATTGAGGTGGTAAACAAACCTGTCTATCTGAGTAGCTGAATCAGTCCCGGTGATCTTACTAAAGACCATATTTCCATCCGGGTCGGGAATGAGAGAGCGCGTGCTGCCAATTTGCATCATTTATGGCGGGGGTCGAGTTTACAATGCGGTGGTGCGTTCCATATTTGCATATGTGTCAGAAACCTGGACGTGCCTCCTAACGACGTCAAAAATACTTTCAGTATTTGACCATCGGTTTCTTCGGAGAATTGGCCCTGTCTGGAAACATCGGATCAGTAATGCACGTCGATTGCTTTTCGGGGGAAATAGCTTGTACACAATGGCTGAACTGGTCACACTCCATAGGTTACGTTGGCTTTGTCACGTCAGTCGGTCCACTTCCTCGGAGGGCCCTTTACGCACAATCACGCGGAGGGTTAAATCGAGCCAGGGGAGGGCAAACAATTGGCAGCGAATTATGAAAGCCCTTACTAGCGTTGGAGGCGATGGCCCAATCAGTTCGTTGACGTCGATTTGATTCTGTTTGTCCGGTACGGCAGAGAGATCTACGGAATGAAGACGACAGCTTTGATGCATGACCGCGATTGACCGCGTGACCCAGCTGAATCTGCCAGCGTCACTAACCGTTGTTTTCTCTCTTCCCGTGGTTCCCGACGGGACGCGACTGAGTTGACTGGTAGGGGCCTTGATACTTCGTTGCCAGGTCATGAACTGATCTCCCCTGGGTCGTATTCATCCGACAGAAAACTGAAGCGGACAAAGAACGTCCGGTACAAGGCTGGGCGCAGAGGTCTCTACGAGGCAAATTATATTCTGACGTACGAATCACATAGCCTAACCAGCGTAACCTGTGCATGAAGCCAACTGATGTATTGAGGGTGAGTAAACTTCCCCGAAAGCTGTGACGTACCTCAGCATTACCGATCTGATCCCCAAATGCGCGCTGTGCTTCTGAGATACCGATGGTGAAACACATACAGCGTTCAAAGATCCCCCACCCGCAGCACATGATCTAGAGACTCTGCGATTGATGAACTGAATGCTTTTGCATAGAC
Organism: Clonorchis sinensis; assembly: GCA_003604175.2. Taxonomy (NCBI): domain Eukaryota; kingdom Metazoa; phylum Platyhelminthes; class Trematoda; order Opisthorchiida; family Opisthorchiidae; genus Clonorchis; species Clonorchis sinensis. Next base: position 29,502,090 of record CM030370.1, read on the forward strand.
TGGTGTTTTCGAAGGAGAGCGAATAGGCACGCCTGCCCCCCTCCCACATTGTCCTGATCGGACTCCAGTAGTGTACTTCAAAATGAACGATAATGTTCTATCGAAGCTCTCCACCTGCCATATTCGTAATTGTATTTGTATTATATTTGTATTTCTTGCTGACAGAAGCAGCTGTGACGAATCAAGCTAGAAACCGTCTTTCTCAATGTCTGAGATGTCGTCTTCGAAGTGTATGATGACACGACAAACGAATACCGTTTATCAGGTCGAGATGCTGAAATAACGACCGTACTGTTTATCGAAACAGGAACCGACAGCCAATTTCAAGACGCCTACGAGATCACTCAAGTTCAAATTTGTTATCCTAAAAGATTGATGTGCCCAAACGTGGACTGCCTTCACCACTCTTACAAAACAGCCACGCCACTGGCGGTTTTTTTCAAGCAATTCTGTATCTCTCGTTTCACTGCACACGCGGAGTTCGCAACACAGGATTTCCTTCTCCCTGTGCGAAACAGCGGCAGCACATCTTAATCTGAGACTTTGGATGATGCAAAGGCCGATCGTAGGTGCATACAGAACATGTTTATTCCATGTGAGGAGGGGTTGCTTCCTTCGCTCAACTCCGAATAAGGCGATTCTCCAATAGTGTTTTATGACGTTCCGGTTATTTTCACTAAAGCTAATCAAACCTTGTCTAAGTTCCCACCATTCCCTTGGCTACTAATTGCCCTTTTTCGTTTCAGTGCCGACCTCATCGAGTTAAGAGTCACAAGCCACATACCTAGTCAACATGCCACCTACTTGGCCCTGTTCATCCTGTCCCCTGTTCACAGACGAATCTCGCGCACAAACCTATCCAGTTATCTGGTGGCCTAATTCATTGATCCGTCATTCCCAAACTTCCGTCTTCCGTCTTTGATGTTCTTCTGTGTCGGCGTATCTGCTGGACACCTTCTCGCATCTTCGGAACCACCCTGATCAACCATCTGCCCGACGGGGCTGGTTGTCGCCTGCGGGTTTTGTGCGCGCATATTCTCCATCACAATCGATTTTCCCCAATTTCTCGGTTACTTCCTTCAGTCTTCTCTCAATTTCCAGCGTCATCGTAAAGGCCGTATGAATCAGAACTTCACGCGTAAAAGCACTCACTTCCGTTCGCCTTTCAAGACGCCATTTTCCCCACCCGTCTTTAACACTTAGTTGACCCACGTTACCCCTGAGACCTGGCAAATGTCGGAGCATTTCATCCATAACAGCACGGAAATCTGACTTCTGTACACAAATCAATATCTGCTTGGGCACAGATGTCTATCTCCACCGGCCATCCGTTTGACCGTCTTTTGTCACCTGGACCATTTCATCATTTGAGTTTGCCACTGCCACCGCTCTGCTTTTGCTATCTATCCGTGACTTTGTTCGCGATACTTGATTTTTTCACCCTCATACCGAGCGTCATAGGGTGTTGGATTTTGTTTTGTTTCCTTTTTTGTTTGTTCGGGTATGGTTTTTAATCAGTGCTGGGCCACACGCCAATTTGTTAGTTGCACTACCTGCCAGTTTGATCTGATATACGCATCAGTACCCGGTTGGTAACCAAGCTGCTGTTCCGAACTGACCCTCACAGGTTTCAGCCCATCACCATAGATTCATACCTCCTTTTGATATGCACACTTAGATCAATCAATCATCATGGTAACTGCCCCTCCCTCCTTATAATCCACAGCCTTTGTTTCTTTTCTTTTTGGCACCCACTCTCCTTGGGATGTTTCTTTTCATTCTGTATAGCTCTGTGTTAATTGATTGGCTAGAATCGAGATCTCGACTAGGGCATAGTTTTGTTTTGGTGGGCTTCATCTTCGGTAGTCGTTTGCGTGCAGTATCCTTTTTACCTTTTATCGTCATCATCGCTGCTGCGGACATCGTAAGTACTCAGTGGCCACTCTGATCACCAGTATTTTTGGTTTTCCCATTGTGCTCAGGAAAACTGCCCAGTGAATAAGTTGGAAGAAAAGTACATACCATTTTAAAATTGTTGAACGACATCATTCAGATAAAAAGGATGAGGTAAGGTCAAGGCGGTCAAGCGTTCTCTCTGCGCAATCTATCTGTGAGGTAGAGTTTTCTCCTAGCTCTCGCTAACTCCGAGAAATTTTTCCCACAGCTCGGATCTCTACGGCCAGTTTACTTCGCCACCAACACATTGTTCGAACTGACTGGATCAAAGTAACTTTAAAACACTAAGCTCAGTTTGAGTAAACGAATATTATTACCCTTACCAATAATTCCGTTCCTCACAGCGCCCCGTCATTAACCACCGACTAAAGTAGTGGGTTCCATGGCTTGTGATTCCAGTCTGTTGTCCGTTCTGGGAGCAGACATTTACGCGAATATTTCTTTATATTTCTTTAATGAATCGGTACTCTATTGTGTACGGCTAGCACATAAATCCTAAATAGCTATGTACGGAGCCAAATTGTTCAGGATGGGCTATTTACGCCCACCACGGGTTGAACTGACCCTCCATTTTTTTCAGTAAAGTCGAGATTTCGTTTGTTCAATTATCAACATTTTCCAAGCAATTCGAAACACTGTGTGCTCTTGATACGTTTCATCAGAACAGTCAGAAGATGTAAGTTGCAACATGTTAACATTTCAAATTACTTCGGTCGCGGACGTAAAACGCTCAACAGTGACAGGTAATGATTGTTAAAAACGACTCAAATGCATCTAAAGATACTGCTCTGAAGCAGGGACGGTTTGGGTTCAGTTCCAAGGTAGTTGGACAGATTGAACCAACATGTTGTTTGACTTACTGAAGCAGGGACGGTTTGGGTTCAGTTCCAGGGTAGTTGGACAGATGGAACCAACATGTTGTTTGACTTAATCTTCCCATACACATTACTTCACAAAAGGTAATCATTTTCGACCCCATGACAGTATGGGTCAGCCAGCTGGTCTTCCTCAGTGGTGTAGTTTGCAACTGATGGACCCCAGTGATATTGACTCGTGCTGCAAGGCCTTTAGCAACTGGTTAGCCAAATCTTCCGAGGTCATTTGAGAAAGAAGTCTATGAGTTCTGTCGACCTCTCCAAATAAATATCATTAGCAAAGGGAGATATATCAATTTGTAACGGGGTGTTCTCCTCAAAATGTAGTTGTATGTCGTCGTCGCATATCAGTGGACGAATCATCCAGGCCTTTTTTTGTGATGACCAATACATTCTAATGCAATACCACTCGATGCACACAAAGACGTCTGTTCAGTCATAAAGCAGTGGAAATCATTCCCAAGTATTTGAACGGACCAGGTGAGCCGCTCTCGGGGACTAATTTGTAAAGGGGTGTTTCAAATACTTCCTGGATCTGTTATGATTATGAGTAGTGTTTCGATTGCCTGGAGGGTTTTAGTCTTCCGCTAATAGTTGGGGATTGTGGATTCAAGTCTCTCTGGAAATTTTTGAAATGCGCGCCGTTGTTGGTGATTACCAACAAGGCTCGAAAGTTTTACAGTGCTCGTTTGTTCTGGCATAGGCCCATTCCCCTTACAGGACGAACGCCAGTCAATTACCCGAGAATACGCTAGCATGAAGCTCTATGTTCCATTACATCAGGTATCCACAGTCTCAAGTGACCAACATAGTCTTGCCGTGAAATCCTTTGAGAATGTGGTAAGCAGAATTCCCGTCGTTAGCCTGTCTTGTACGCCTAGATCTAAAGTACAAAGCCCTAAACCGACCGAAGTGTATGCCCCCTAACCAAATTTTCATAGCTCTTAGACGTGGAGTTTTTTGTGGATTCAACCAGTTGTTGACCTACTTAGACAAGAATCGCATTGCTGGTGAATTATATGAACGTTTCATCTGATCGGTCATCGATTCTAGGCCATGGTCCCAGCTGTTACATCGTGGGTGTGTTCGAATCCGTATATTGATACGTAGATTGGCTGGATCATCGATCTTTTGGCTATCAGCTGCAGGATTTACCTCAAAAGACTGCATGCCTGCGGACTGGTCTATGTGACTGATGGACTTCACTTGGGCATGGAACTTTTCAGGCAGCTCGTGATTCGATCACATAAATATCCTACTTTTGGTGCTTGGTCAGAATGTGGTTTTATGCCTTAACACCCGCCAGATTAGTCCAAATAAGGATAAAAGGGCTATTGTGGCCAAGGTTTTAAGACCCCCTGATAACACGTCTAGGGTTCCAAACGCGCCAGCAATATTCTCAAATGGCACCCGAGAGGAATCCTAAACTAAATTCCCCCAAAAGAAGTAGGACCCAGATCCCACTCAAAGTGGTGTTAATTATGTCTTATAATCTAGTAGCCCACACTAGCTAACAGGATACCTTGTTTGAAACTTAGCACTGATTTGGTCCGCTATTTGGGACAGATTTCACTGCTCACCCTAAGACTCGATAACACTGGCAACGTGGTAGCCTGCCCGACGAGACTTTCTTGTCACAGGCTTAAAGCTGCTCATAAAAAGCTTCTCTGAATTACTGCTCTTACTAGTTTTAAACATTTTTCCCGTTTGGCATGCTCAACGTAATCAACATCAGCTTGGATTTATCAAGGATATTTTCTGTACAACAATCTCCACTTTGTAGAAACTGGTGATGTATCTAGAGCAGCTTGCACCTTGCACACGTCTTCAAATTCAAATAAATTTCACTCCTCACGCACTTTACTGTTTGTCGTTCACCTCGTGATTTGTACGTGGTCAACTTAAGAGGTAAACGGAACTGCAAACAGTGCGTCGTTTTGTGAAGGCAGACATATTTATTTGCCATTTAGGTTAGTACCAAAGTGATACATAACTGGAGCTATAGAGGAAAATGTTGGTAGCTCAGGTGGCATAGATGGTCGTTGGCTTGTTCACTGAACTGGGCAATTTGACTGCAAACGTGGTTGTGCCACAACCACCAATCCATCGCTACGCACCACTACGCTCCCCAATAAGGCATTGATGATGTCACCTCGATTGGTGGTGCAATGTTTGCAATCAAATTCCGCAGCTCAGCGAACAAGCTAACGATCATAACTGGAGCCGTCATTTGCTATATTCTTCCAGTTAGTGTGCTCCATAAAGGCTGTCTTATTCTTCGAAACGATATTCAAGGGATCAGTGGCAAATTTGATGAGCCATTTAGTATCCCGTTACCAGTTTCGAGCCCATCAACTAGTCATGGTCATCAGCATTCGATACATCTAGTGAAGATAGATTCCGCAAATTATGCTGGTGGTAACGACAGATTCAAGTGAATCTCTCTTGTCAACCTAACAGGTGGTGCTGTGTAAGAGAGTGTACTTGTGTCTAACTTATTTCTCAGCTGAACAACGCTTCGGACGTGTTTATAGGCAAACACAATCTCAGTAGTAGTGCTGTCGACTATAAACTGCTAATCCATTAGGCAGATGTGCGGCGAATCAACTGTTAAGTCCAGGTCCACAAGCGTGAAAAACGACAAGCTTCCTCAGTAGCTCAGTCTACAGGATAATCGTCCGGTGGTTCAAGTCCGTCTCTAGATGTGTATTTAGGTTCATGCCGTGTGTACCTGGACCTCCCGGTTAGAGATCCGTCAACTCCCTTCTGCTTCAACAAACAGTGTATTCGTTTGTAAATGAGAATTTGTTACCACTTACTTTAATTTGACTAAACCTCCGTAGCTAGGCCTACACACCGAGGCACTGATGATACCATGCCCGTTTGATGATGAAAGGTTTGCAACAGGGTTGCGAATCTCAGCGAGCTATCCAACCATGAACAAATTCCCTAAATATAGCCCAATCAATACCGAATCACTTGCCACAACCATGGTTAAGGCTGTCGCACTGTGATGGGAAGCCTGCCCTAAGTAGCCTAGCCAACCAACCTCATTGATATTATTGCCCATAAATAGATTCGGAAAGCAAGGCAGTAAAGCTACTAAGTTTCTATGCCATGTGTGCAACTCGTCTCACCCAAGTAAGAAGCATATGTAGGCATGAAAAGGCACAGGCGAATTCCGAGCTACCCTTCACTGAATTGCTAAGTTTCGTTCCAACTTAATCAGAACATGATTTTACAACTGTAGGACCCATGATTGTCGGCTGACCCCACCTTAGTTACCGATCCCCGTCTGAAAAAACTTGATTGAAAGATGTGAGGCGTCATACGTTAGCTCATTTTTTGCAACACAATGCGAATTTGCCGAGATCCCTTTATAGAGGCATCTTTTGGAGCACGTGATTATCGTGCGCTACTTTGGATCTGATGAAGGTGTTTTTCCCATCCCAAGCATGCTCGATCTCCTAAAGCTACTCATACCGGTTGCATAAACAACGGACGATCTTTACCGAAATCTTCTGTGCTTGATAAGTTAACAGAAATCGTTCAGCTGTAGCGCCATTTCGGTGCCCAGCTGCCGTGCCAACAGAAGGAGACATGGGAAATGAGATACTGCCAGGTTGCCCATGCCTAGTCAGGAGAAGTTGAGATGTTGAGATTGGGTTAGAACCACAGACCTTCCGGACAGTAAATTCGCGCTCTAACCACTTGAGCACCACGCTGGATACGTACGGCTAACTGCGAATTGCGAAAAGACCGTTGTAAAAATACGGACCTTCCGTTCCGTAGGCTGGCGCCTTAATCACTGAACAATTTCGAGCCCGATACCGCTAATTGGTTCGTTCTGAATCCCGGCGAATGAATGGAATCTGTTCACAACTTGCCCTAACTGTGGACTTGAGGTCAGTCAGTTGATGTAGAAAACAGAAGATAGCATAATGGTAATAATTATTGTGGTCTAGCAGCACGCTTTTTTTGTTTTCCAATTCCACTATAGTGTATCGTCATGTCGCTGGATGATAGGTAGTAACTTTTGCTGAGAACGAAGCACATCTACGTACCAGTCTGAATTAGAGTACCTTTGTCCTTTAATTAGTGTTTCTCCGATATACTGACCAAGTTGACTGTAACAGAGAAAAAGTTATAAATATTTGGCTCGTGTGTGATCGATTACATCACACATTCAGTCCTAGCTTTGACAACTCACTACATCACGAGGGGCCTTCTTTATATAAAATTATTGATTTCGGTAACCGCTCGTATCAACCACGGGATTCTAGTGAAGGTGAAATTTATCGATAGTGGGTTGCCCTATCCGTCGACTGAACTTGGAAGCATATCATTGTGCAGCTGCACTCCATCTATAGCTTTCCTGAAATGTCATGTGACTGAGGTTGAACTCCGGCTGCGATCGATCCATTATCATTAACAGACGTGAACTTCTTTTCAAGGTCTATTTGGGTTCACCCTTATTAAGGATCTTTGGGGACTTAGTTGTGGTGATGCGTATTAGGGATACTTTGGGAGCTTCATTTATTACTTTCACGGGTCAATCCGTTGTTTCATAGTTTTTGGGCTTTGGTTTGAATGCATGTGTGTGTTTCTAGCTATACAGACATGGTTACGTAACCAAAATTGAAGGTTAGAAATGATCCTTGCTTTTTGATATCACCGAAATGACTTGTTTTACACCTACAGACCAAGGGTTTTTGTAAGGTTCATAAAAAGATTATTTGATATCAGTACGTTAGACCAGATGACGAGCCTCACGTGTTCGGCGTTCTACTAATTGATCACAGGTTTAAACATTCATAGTGTCTGGCAGAAAATGGAGTAGTACTACTGTCTCGTCATCCCATTGATGCAACAGAATGTTGGGAGCTCTTCGGGCCAGAGTAAAAGCTCGAAAACAGAACACTTACCAAATATGTCCTCCACCTATCTTCACCTTTGCTAAAAACCGTAAAGTTGTTGCAGAACAACTTGAGGAAAGTTTAAACACTTATCTTGGACAAGTTGAAATCGACGAAAAAGGGCATATTTCTCCACCATTCACAGGTTTTCTAAATTCACTGAGGGACGCTCTTTGTATGAAACAGCAGAAAATGTTTCCACGTCATAAACTTATTGTGCATGGTATCATTGGTACGACTGGCGACAACGAGCCCACCATCTCGTTTGCTACACACACATTCATGTCTCTTGAGTGTGGAGATGATGTTGTTGGACGGAGCGTAAAGAATTCTGTCTGTTATATCGCAGTAATGGTAGCCGGCTTTGAACTTGACTGAAATTACCTGCTAAACTACTAATAATGAAAAGAATATTCATGAGGTGAGAAACAATGAAGCGTGAATCGGACCAAACTTTTCACGATACTTGTGGTTACATGTAAGTCCAGCATGTAAGATATCCTTTCCGTGCTTGCCTATTTTGACGACGCAAGTTCGTCTAATAAAACTCACTTGAAAATACCTCTTCAGTGAATGGCTGGGGTGGGACTGTGGGTAAATCTATGGACCAATCAAGTTTTTTTCGGGATGATAGCCACCAAAAGTAGCACCAGGGTAGCACATGCTTAATGCAGTCCTCAAGTCCGTAGTGACGAACACAATCCGAACAAGCACCTATTGACTTAGTATACTTTTTACGATTGGAGGAAACTAACGAGCTAGGGCAACGAAACACATTTCTTTACTCCAGCTATGAATTCTTTGAAAAAATTTTGAGACTGATATGCATGTCACCCAGTCTGACGACGGGACATGTCACGATTAGGAGAGCTTGCATTTCGGTTCATGTACTCGAATCAAACTGGCACGGTTATCTGTGGGTAATAAGTAATGGTGCTGTTTTGGGGGCAATGCTTAGTGCATTAGGTATCTGTGAAACCACGTGTGCATGAAATACCGTTAAAACTGTCGTTTCTCTTGACTCTCACGGACGCCCTAGTACCAAGAATAATGGGATTGGAAGTGCCGATTACTAAACTGATTAGTGTACAGAACGCAACTTCGAGTTCGGACGTGAACTCAGTTAAGTCAATTTATGACAGACAAGGTCGGCAGTAAGTTTGTAATATTGTTGCAAATGCCCTGGACAGATGACCAAAAGGACTATTCGGTCAAAAATCCAGTAATAGTCATTACTGGTGAATGGAGAACATCCCAGAGGCATGCGTCTTGTGCTGTGTGGAAGCAACAACGAGACGGACATTCTGTGACCTGGCAAGAAAGTGTGAAAGCACCTACGAGTAAACTCAGCCGAATCGACCTATGCCATCTTCCTGGAAACCTCAGGCCTCGATTCGTCTATGGTTAATGACACTGGCAGGCCTCGATCAATCACGCAGTCAGTGGTATTCCTCCTTCAATATGCAGCCGCTCAGTTTCCGTTTCTTCAAACTACAAAACTTACTCAACACCGCATCTACTGCTTGGCAGTACCTCCCCTGATCTTGCATCTTCCCGTGACCGAAACTGTAACAACGTGACCTTGGTGCAGGCTTCATTTCTGACCAACTGAACAAATATTATTTAGTTATAAGTTACGGATAATCCGCAGACTTTGGCGTGATCTGTGAGTGGTGATCATCTAGCTGATTATTTACTATGCTTTAGGTAAAACCAATGTTGGATAAACAGATCAGTTTCTATCTTACCTGGGTCCCGTGACTTCCAGTGCACCGCGACGACACATCCTCGGAGCTGGTAAATGTCACGCTCTTACTGGGAGTTCTCCCTCTTGTGAACCGCAAGCTCTATTCGTGAAAATAATCTATCTCCGGTGCAAGGCTGTTCAAGTGTATCACTGCAATTGTAATGCATGAGCCAGAGAATGCGTCAGAAAGAAGTAATCAGTATTTTAGTAAGAATTAGATGGAAGGAGACGTGCATAGTAGTTTAGGGTGATAAATTACCAGGGGTTCTGAGAATCTTGGTGATGATATATTTCATGGCTGTGAAACTGAATGGTGAACTCGATAACCCTTTGCTCGATGCAGAAGCCTGAAGTGGAGCATATATCTAAATCGGTCTTGTAAGCAGCTTTGGCATACTTATTTTATAAAGCATTTCCTCATACTCACTGTTACTGAGACTGCCTAAAAATTATTTCACCGCCATCAGAAAACAAAGGTTTAAATTCGAACCATACCACGTTGTCAATTTTTCACTCTCAGGGGTTGTATTTATGCTATAATCAGTAGTGAGTTTTGCCACTTCTTCACCTTGTTTTTTAGTGTCGAAAGAAGGAATGTGACTTTTCCACTTATGTAAGAATTCCCCTGATGGAACTCGAGGCTTTGAATCATAACGATCGTTTCTAAAACGATTGACGTTCAACTCCTGAACTCAACCTATTTAAGAAGCTTTTGAAGAATACTGAGACGATTTGATGCGTGACACTATTCTTATTTATATCTATATATTATATTATTATATATTATTTATACTATTATTTACTATTTTATTATTATTTATTATTTACTATATATTATTATATCTGGCCGCCGCTGTAAAGCCTGGTGCTTTTCATCCTATACAAAAAAAATTATTCAGCCATTCAAAATGTCAGAATTGATCACTAGATACGCAAGCTTTGTAATCCTCCAAAGGATCTCATGTGTCTTCGTTATGTACAGAGACGGAGTCCATTGTGTTTTAAGAATCTTGTGCTTAAATGTAATAATAGTCGCACTGTAATCTTTGGTGGTCGAAAATCGCACTGTCTAGCCTACACATCGAACCGAAGGCGCTAGTTGATTTTTTTTGGAATAAAGCATAGGACGTATCCCTGCTTCATATTCAAAACAGACGGAAGTTATTGAAGTTACCTTGCTTGCAATACAAACACGCAAAACATGCTGTAACTAATCAAGTAAGATAGAAGATGAACGAACGATGAATGGACTTGAAGAGCTTCACTGAATTCTGGACGATGGGCAGTACTACTATTTGTGCGTTCAGAAGATGTTCCTATAGTGAACCTAATCACTAGCGCTATTTTCAGTGGTTCCACTCTGCAGTGGAGCTTGTGGTGAGTTGTTCGTTCCCTCTGCCACGTAGTCCTGACGTACGTCCCTGGAGCTACAGCTTCACTAAACGTGTCCGGCACCACGATGTAATGCAGTGCGAGCCCAGCCCAGCAATATCCTCTTCTATCAACCATAGTATTCTCCTACACTGACCACTGAGGAGACCGTAAAAGACATTCTCTTTGTACATGGTATCGTAATTAAAAGATAGCATGATAAAAGAACCACAAATCTACCGATAAAGTAGATTGAAAACAGTGGTTGTGTGTCAACGAATGGATGCCATGATAAAAGAACCACAAATCTACCGATACAGTAGATTGAAAACAGTGGTTGTGTGCCAACGAATGGATGAGAAAAATGAGGTTCGGACATGAACGTAAATTGGCAGTTGTTTGCTTACCAAGATATTTTCCGGACATAATAGCTTTGATGTGTAAACCCGAGTAAAGTATTTCAACACCAAGGTGATGGCTTTTTTGAACAACACGCAATCAAATTAAAAAAATACTGAATATGTTGACGCGAAGTAAGCTGTATTTTGAAACACAACAATTGCTCCAACAGTTGCTCAGTCAAGTTCACAGAAAATGTACATGCAGCCGGTATCTTTCAGAAGTTGAGTTCTAACCTTGACAGGAGCAGCGAATATAGCAGTTTCCGAACCTTTGAAGACAATACTGACATCTTTTACGGATAGTTCATGTGTTTGAATCAGTCCTTACCCGAAGGCGTCCACAAATGTCAGCAAGACTTCAAGACTACAGTGAATTAGAGCTCGGTAAAAGTACATAAGAACAGTGAAATTATGTGGCGCTCTCTGGAACGAATTGGGACCATAAACCAAATCACCTTGGTGTTTTGTGATATTTTTTATGCTAAACTAAGTGTATTTTCCGCAAGTGTCCAAAATAGTTAAGAGATACTGTATTCAGTGCGGGAGAACTCAGAAAAACCTAAAATGTCCACAACGACTCCAAAAGCTCCTAATTCTACCAGTTTACCTGATTCGGAGCATAGGTCGTACGCATTTAAAGGAATCAAACTTACACTATGTTAGGCAAGTTCGCATAAAAGGAAGATGGTTAGGAACCGCATTCATGGTACGAGCTTGGTACAATGTAAACCTTGAAATGGGTTTTACGATGGCTGCAGCTAGTGACATTTCTAGCAAATGGAATTTACATCTCATTACCCCCCGGGACTGTTGTTGCGGCCAAGTAACGCGCAGCTGCGACATGATCAAAGGAAATGGAATCTAACAGGTCTTTTTGTTGGTGCCAATTAATGTACAATTACCCTAGCACGTCCACAGAGAACATAACTTACAAAAATCATAGCCAGTTGGTTTTATTTTATCCGGGACCCTAAGGTAAAAGCTATAACGTATTATGTAAACCAGCCTAAATGCTTTGCTCATGCTTACCTGATCGAACAAGAATATTTCTCTTTCGTTTTTGTTCGTTGGAAGCTGTTATCATCTCGACCCTGATAATCGAGAACGCATCTCTCTTATGCTGACTAACGGTGTTTTTCGCTTGTTGCACATATTTGGCATCTAAAATCCTGCAGTTTCCTCCTAGTCCCGGGATTCCAATTCATCCTGATCATTTTGGTTGTTTTATAACCGCAACTCGTCGGTCAGACAGACTGGAGTCGTCTGAACCGGTCCCTGGTAAGCGTCAACTCGAAAGGCATACAACCAGTCCTCAACGATTCCGGGGTAATGAGAGTGGTTCGATGCGCTCTCTCATCCATGTCGATCAATGATACACAGCGGTTCTAGCGCTCATAATCAAAATGGCCTCTCAAAGTCCCTATAATTGTTCAATATTTTATTCAGTGGCCCCCAACTGCGTGACAATGCGACGACTGGAGAACCATGACCTTATTTGCTGTGTTGTTAGACCGGTAGGCCTGGCTTTTGAAGATGACACCACAGCCTGAGAATAGTCCCAGAATCGTCGGCTTGGCCGACTGAGGTACAATGAATGATAGACCATGGATCTGAATTTTAGGACTGATAAAGGCAGCTCGTTGTGCCTTGCGAACTGATGAGGAGTCCAGCTAACTTTGGTCACATTTTGTTGTGCCATCGTTCATATTTCGTAAATCACTGCTAAGGCCTGACGGCAAATTGCACACACAAGATTCTATCCCCAAAATTGAGAACGAACAAATAAGGCAAATCATGAATTTCCTAAAGGTATTTCGATTTCTACAAAAAAAGTGATGACATGGTCACATTGGAGTTCGTCAGCTCTAGGAGCATACTAAGGGTCATTTTTTGACCCTGAGGACATCACATCTTTACTACCTCGAACAATTGGATAGCCGCCCATCTGTCCTTTTCGCCAAACTAAATGCACATAGATTGCTCACATGCTGGTGTGCACGGAGTTGTGCTATGAGACTGAGAAGAGTAGAAAACAACTCATCTTTAATTATTTCTTTGTTGAACGCCTGTTCAAGTCATATCACACGAATTACTGTCTAATTTTAGGATGCGATCTTTCAGACACGCAAACAGATCGTCCCCAGTCAGGTTACTATGTCCTAGCACTATTCTCCAAACAATGCACGTGAAATTTTTGTTGGAGTTCCGTGTTATTTATTGCCTGACCGTTTCCGATGATTGATTAGTAAATTGGTGTTCCCAGGTTAGGCACGTCTGTCTTTGTACGCTCTACGCAGCTGAATACTGCAGGTCATGGTGCACGTTTTCATCCATGGCCCAAGTAGCCTACACGCGCCAGTACAAGAACCTTAAATTTGCAACCGTTTTTTCGACCTGACCAGGGAATCCTGTGTGCAATCCACAGACGAGAAGAGGTAGCCAATATGTACTGTGTTTTGGATTCGACAGTCCTGACACCATTTTTCGCAAGGGTGGTTGATGCAGCAGCACGAGAGTGAAAGCTGATGAGTGCTTGAGGTTTTTTTAATGTGGCGGTAACGAATATTTGGACTAGATACCAAGTGCTTCTTGAAATTATAGTCACCAATAAAAACGATTCATTCGGACAATCCTTATGGAGTTTTGCCGTCAACCACTAACACACATGTATGGGTTGAATCGTAGTGCTGGAAAAACTGACTGGGTCTATGGGGAGAATACACGAGTGCTTATCAGCAAGTCATCAAGACAGAGAAACTGGTGTTTGCTACCTTTGAGGGTTATACTGTGGACCTGATAAATCAAAATCAGCTGAAAGAAGACAATTGCTGTGCCAAACATGAGAATCCCACTGTAGTTTTTTCATTTTTTTATTCCATTGCTTTTTCTGACGGTAGGGTGGTTATACCGCTTAGAAAATTTATAAGCATGCCTTCTGTTCGACTTCCTGTTACTCACACACGACCACCACCAGTCGCCCCTTGTGCATGAGAGGGTGGTGATCACGTGATTCATCGCCTCAGAGCCTTGGATGCTGGAGGCAAAGCCTGGATAGGTAAAGGGAACTAAAATTGAAAAGTAAACATTGACTGGAGTGAGTTTAGTAAAATTTCGTTAGCTCTGCTTTGTCAACTGTTTTCACTGGGATAGCTATAAGACCAGTGTGACCATAGGCTATATTGCAATAAAGAAGTCGTCGAAACCACATAAATGGGGCCACGATTGTGCACTGTTTTTTTGACTCCAAAAATTTTGCAAAATGTAAACACTATTTCACCTTTATCAGTTACGATCTCCAGGTTCAATACAACATCATCACTTTCTGATTCGCATGAGAACTCATGTGACATTCATCTGGGTGAGTACACTTCTATCCAAATGCTATAGCCGTATGAAATGAACAAGTCCGCATAGATATGTTTAATCTTTTTTGATGAGTATTTTGAGCAATACCACTTAGAACTAACCCTAGCTTACTGTTTATTACGGCCTGAGTATAATTTGAAAACTTGAGACCCTTGTGGCTATTGATAAGGAAGTAAGCCGAACAAATAAGGTAGTTGAATATTTGTATATGTTTGTATATGCTGAATACTTGTATATGGTGCTTGTTTATCTACGCAGAATGCGAAGTATGGTGAAATGTGCTACTTAATTCAATTGTAAACAACAAGTGTGACTTTGGCGAAATACACTCATTTGCATACCAACCTGGTTTTGACGGGAGACTCACCTGGAACCCAGCTGAATCTCTCGTTTATGACGTTGGTTCAGTGAAACTCAGGGTGGCATCATTAATTACCTCCACCTCTGTTGGAAGCACATCGACTGTATGAAAACCTCAGGCGTTCTGGCATTCATATAAGAAAGGAACTTGTATATTGCAGCTAACACAAGATGAAGCTGTGGATCACAAACGTACTTCTATGTGGTTTTGGTCTAAATGAGCCGAAAAATACCGTCGGTGGTGAATGCCATACATTACGTCGACCTGTAACGACCCGCACAGATCTGCATTATTGTTCCACTTGAAGTAAAATCATGATGTAACATGCTACTTTTTTACTGAAGGCTGCACAGGAGAAAAATGACTTTGGATGATACCTTGATGATAACCACATTGGAATTGTCCGTAAAGCTGTTGTTGACAGAGAAAGAAGACCTATTCGTCTAGATTCATCTTCAAAGATGACACTACAATAGTGGTATAACATCATAAGAAGAAAGAATATTTGGACTGAGAGACAGTAATCCTTGCCCATGAGAAAACCAGAAGAGAAGCGGTTAGCCCGGATAAGGTCACGAGAGCACACAGCTCAAGCAAAAAAGGCTAGCTGACCATGAATTCTGTCACAAAATATATCTTGCGTACGATTTCTCAGTCTATTGGTATGAAACTAACCCCATGTGAGAAGACAGAAAAACGCTGAGAATTTTTCATGAAGAATTAAGATGCGCTATTGATTAAGAGCTTTAGGAGGCGGCGTTCATTTAGAAAAACTCGAAAACCAATTAAAAGTCTTGTTCCCAAATAGTTTGACGACTTATTGATTCATTTTTGCAGGAAACATGCTAGTGAGAAAATCTTTAGACATTTGCTCACAGTCTACAACAATAAATTTTAGCAGTATCATACCGAGGAGGTGGGAAAAATGTGACAGATGAAGCTGCGATCGAGCGGCTGGGAAGCTTAGGTACACCAGGACTGATCTGACTGACGGCGCATTTGGTTCGTGTATGGTTCATAACTTTACGATAAAGTGTGTGCTAAACTTTTGATAGTAGACCCTTTCTCAGTAAGTCACAAACAGAACAAAACTAATAGGTGATTATCAGCGATCTTTCGCCGATTTCTCAAGGGTTTTTCCTTGTGGGAGAAAAAATACCTCATGTCTTACGTATCAGTTTCAATGAACTATAAATGAACACCATAAACGACTGATATGTTTAAATCTGCATCTGACCCTTTAGCCTCAGCAATTTGACGCTTGGACACTTGACACAAGTAGCTTAAACTAGTAAATATATTCAGCTGCTTTGTATTCATGCGCTGAATACATCGGTCGCTTTCCTGTGTAAACTGCTGCAAATTCTGAGGTACGTAAAATGTGCCGAACCTGTCCTCCAGTTGTAAACAAGCCGTTTTCCGAGGCAATACCTTGCAATATGTTGGCGCAAAGCTTCTGACAAGGCGGAGAATAATGTCAAACAGTTTATTTGTTGTCCAAATACCTCCTTTGATTTAAATTACGAAAAATGGCGTCTGCAGTCTCCAGATCCGCAAGAATCTTACTAGCTAGAATCAGAACACAGGTGATTCGAAGACCTTAATGACATTTGCTTCAGTATTCCACCAATGACACGATGAGGTTGTTTTCCCTCATAACGTAGCCACGTTTGAAGGGAAAATTTTGGATGATACCACCTACGCTCTCACATGGCCAGCTGTCTGCAAACAAAAACGGACGGACTGTCCACAATCTTTCGAGGTATTCCACTTCGAGAAAGAACACTTTGACGGAAGGAAGTCGCTAAGCATGTCTGCGACTCACCCTTGGAGTAAGTAAATCGGGCTTGCAGTTCACTTCAGTTCCGCTTCACATCCAAGAAACTTGTTCATCCGAAACAGAGTTTAGGTGTCTGTAGTATTTGACTGTCGTAATCCAGAACGAAGAGGGAGATAAAGGCAAGAACTTCGAAAATGTACACCGACTATTTCTAACTGATCATTTCGGCCCGATTAACTATTGAGCAAAAGCAGAAAGATTTCAGACAAACCGGGGTGACTCTGAAAGCACTTGAAAAGCTGAAGCAAACAATGCGCATACTCCAGTCAAACCCACCAAACTATTGAATAACAGAGCCCGAACCTAGTCACCTACAGCTAAAATTAGTGTTCTGAGTTTAAAACCTAAATATATAGGAAAAAATCACAAACACACGTCTTCGCAGAGCCATTATCTAGCAAAGTAGGACATTGGGTAAGTTGAAGATGAATCGGTCAATTCTAAAGGCTTTTGGATGTGTTCAGTTAAATATGGTAAGACTGTTTTGAAGCACTGAATACAGATTAAACTATACCATCAAAAAAGAGACGACCAGCTCAGGAGACAATTAATCTGATTGCTCTGATAAAACTAACCCAGTGTTGATTGGATTTTGCAGAAATTCAGGAAGCTATTAAC
The DNA here is from genome assembly GCA_003604175.2 of Clonorchis sinensis. Taxonomy (NCBI): domain Eukaryota; kingdom Metazoa; phylum Platyhelminthes; class Trematoda; order Opisthorchiida; family Opisthorchiidae; genus Clonorchis; species Clonorchis sinensis. The sequence goes on from CM030370.1 coordinate 29,519,541, forward strand.
ACATCAAATTTAGTGAAATTATGTTGAAAGTTCACAATAGTACGTACGGATTTTAGGAGCTTCCTTCGAGGCATATTACGCAGACTGATGTCTTGCAAGAACAGAGTCGTGTTCATTTAATTGTTGCAATGTTTTTTTCAAAATCTTTCGGTTTCGATCTACCAGGTATATTGCACTTGCATCATAGATAGGATGCAAGATAGGTAGTTTGATAAACCGCTTACGGCTAATGTCATCGACAACATTGAGCGCTGCAACATGCATTACGTTTTGCGGCTGTGCCAACGGACACCTACGCGTTGCACAACGATAGGAATGGATCTCTGGCACACTGTCTACACCACTCTTGTTCAGCAGAGTGCTGAGTGTTTCTTTGCACAGTTCACGTCCACTGAACGACCATGTTGCAGTATCTACAATAAAAAGACGAAATTATTGTTTTTGATTCTTTTTTTAGAAGGATTTTCTTCTTCGATTTAAGTTGATTGAGAATTTCTTCATGGGTTCTGCGCACGACTCACACAATAGTCACTCTTTGTGTCGAATTCCGAGTGACGCCAATGGTGGGAACTATTTTTCTGTGGTGAGATTAAAGCTTTCATTGAAAATTTCAACTATCAGCTGTATTACCACCTGTTCGGACAAAGAAAGGCAGCCCTGCTGCTCTATTTCATGGGCAAACAGATAGGCAAAAATAGCATACGTGTATTTGGCTTGAATGTCAACCAGAATAAAAAACTTTATGCTAAATCTATCCAGTTCCTTCAGCTTAAAAGTGATGAACCGACAGCATGGCTTCAAAAACGCGCTGTACGTTAACCGCCAAATGAAAGTTGGATACATGTTCGCTTGAACGGAACACACTACTCATCAGGTTGCTGAAAACTCTTCGGCAACATTCAGCCGAAAAATATCGTAAATCAGAAATTAAGCTGGAATTTAGTTGGTTTTCCTGTTAAAATCAAGTTAGTTCGCAAAGCAGAGTATTCCACAGATCCGCGAAAATTTCCACAGTTGCGAAAATTTTGAATGACGCAAGAAAAGACGCAAACGAGTCCACTGACTTCTGAATTAACCGTATTTTCGTATCATCGAACCAAAGATGTTTTTGGTCATGAAAAATCAATATATGGGAACCATTTTGAAGAACATCTGTGCACTAAAGTCGTCACTCCATGAAAAAGGTAAACAGACTGACTTCGCTCCTTTAAGTTTACATTACCTGAAAATTGCGTTGAATTTAAGCTCCCAAACTGCTGATGAAAGTCAGGACACGCATATGTTCTATTCGAACGGCCGGTCAATGTGCTAGACACTCAACCAAACCCATCCCCGAGGGTTCAGTTGATATTTGTATAGTATGCTTCAAAAACAAACTACTCCATCAGGTAAGATGAAAATCGGAGTGCATGCGTAAAAGTGGGTTGTGTGCTAGGTCATGAAAACATAAGTACCGAAATTCGGGCGAAATTCGGGCAAAAAAGTTAGGGTTTTTACCAAAGCACCGTGCTCCCGGAACCCGTTTGGGTGTCCTAGTGATAACTTGGGATCAGCAGTGCAGACATTGGTTACGTCTGTCAGAAGTGCCAATGAGTGTGGATATGGATTCAACAAGGCTATGGAGTGTATCGTTTTGTGTGTTGCTGCCTCTCCATGCGATACCCAATCAGAATTGGTCTTTGGTCATGCTTATTTACGATCCGTCCTCAAATTGCGCGTCGTCCATCCTACGCTAGCTCATGGTCGAAACATGCTCCATCAAACAGGATACAAGAAAAAGTCGATAAAATGTTGTCAGTGCTTTCGAGAATGACAGTATAAGTGGAATCAGTATCGCATGCTGTCGAGTTGAGCCATCAGATGCAGACAGACGGCAGACGCATTGCCGGAAAACACTTATCACACTTCAGGATTGTCATTCGGCTTTTTCAGCATTGAACACTTCGTCAAACCGATATTGATATAAGCTCACCTACCTCGTATATTTCACGACACTGTTCTGTTTGGTTCCATTTTCCCTGCTGTTATGCTGCTCATACGTACGCAAGATCACCCGGTCACAAGTTACTTTGATAAGCGAAAATATTTGTTTTATGGATCACCAGCAGCATCAACGAGAAAACATTCTTATAGACACCAGTCCTATGAGGAGAGACGCTAGATATTACCAATTTACTATTTTTAGACCACTATTCTAGTCAGCAGTTTGTACAGTGTGTGCTGACAGTGTGCTATTGACTTTATTGTATGCTGTCGAGGAGTTTTCAGCAACCTTTTGAATAGAATGGTACGTCCACACAACATGTTGCCACATCTCGAATATCGTACCAACTGAAACATGAGGTGGCCTGGTGCAGCACATTCAGTTGAAGAACATCATAAACGAAAAATTTAGTTGGGATTCAGCTGATTCCTCCGCGAAAACCAGCTTAATATTCAACTGAGTTTAGTTGTTGTAACTGTAATGTTCCCACCTGAGGTGCTTTTATTGTTGCACCATTCAAAGCACCTATTACCGGCAGTGGTAAAGAGCCAGCATCTTACGAGAGGAATGCGAAAAACTTGATTGGTGAAATTTTCCTTGTTTTACTCTAGCCCTCATGAACTCTTTGGCTGTTCGTAGATGTCCAGTTAACTAAGGATAAATAAGGCTAAGCTGCAGCAAGAAAAGCCAGGCGCTCACTGACGATCCAAACGGCACGTCTACAATCAGACATTTGGTTTATTCTGGTTCATCAGTTCGGTCCCACACGTATGACCCTGGCAGCCCATCGGGGAATAGTACGCAACTCAGCCTACTTCGAGCTCCTACCATTTTTAGCATTTAACTTAATTCCCTTTTCGTTCGATGTTACAGCCTACTTCGAGCTCCTACCATTTTTAGAATTTAACTTCATTCCCTTTTCGTTCGATGTTGTTGTTCAACAAGGCATGGAAGTGTTTTCCTTCGATGTGACACCAAGCCCGATGGAGCGATTTCTGGCAACTACCCCTGTTTGGGAAGTAACCCACTTTTGAAAACAAGTGTGCTCGATCCTAAGGTACACAATGCACTTCACGTTTCACAGTTGTTATGGCCAAATAATCCAGCGTGACATGATCGTTTTCCTGATATTCACTCCACTATCTATAATTAGCGAAGATTACTTAAGCAAATTTGAATAACGAGCTACACAAAATCATCTGATCAGTCTCCCTAGATCGACCCAGGCAGAGAGTCAGTAAATGTTATTGCTCCTTCCAGAGGCATAAGATCATACGGGCTTCATTGCATGAACCATCCGAACATACTAGTCGACAAATCGAGGTGCGGATTGATTTCAAATTGACTGGGGTGTCACGTGACGAAGCTGTCTCGCCATTCAATGGCGTTTTGTCGTTCCTCGCTTTCAAGCTAGACGTACTAGTTACTGCATCGAATTCAACATACTGACGAAAATGGTGTCTAGACTGACACAGAAATGGATTCAGGACGGTAAAATTTTGTCCAAGTGTGCGATCCTTCGACAGGTAGAAAAAACACGGGGACGATGTGGAGACTTGGCATTCTTAGGTTTGATGAAGCTACTTAATCACGTATGGTTTTTTCGATACCAAATCCTTTAGACCTTAATCATTTCCCACAGTTCCAGCTGATGCAATGAACTCTGTTGTGGCCATAGCTGACAAGCTTTTTTTTGAAATTCTGGAAAACGCCAGCCGAAAATCGCAGATTTGGCCATCCAGCATCAGAATGATAAGAGTAGGTGAATTTTTCAGAATCGGTTTGTTGCTTAGGTTACCACACTGCGGAACCCCCCACAAGTGTTGCGCTGGCCGTTTCGGGGCCCTCACACCAGCCGTACGAAAACTGTGATTATACCCGTTACAATGTGATTACACAACATCATGATTATTGTCATTTTTATCAATCACAGCAAGATCAAGTTTGAAGATTGGTGGTAGCGCACGCACAAAGTTATTGGAGGATATGCATTGAACAAAATGGAAAGATGTGGAAAGGCTTCAGGAAAAACGCACCAAGCAAATTTACTTGAGTATTCAAACACTGCTGTTGGACAGACAAAAGGAAGACAAATTTTGCGATCAATAGCCCCAGCATCCGACCAACTGTTACGATCTTTTGAAGGCAGCCTGGAATGACGAAACGCTTGGAAAAAATCAGTATTGCTCCGTTAAATCCGCGATCACTTGGCAGATCACGTTTTGCCGTCTGATGCTTACTCTGTCTTCTATAGGAAGCTGATAGTTGTATTTTTTTCTTTTATGTAATGTGGTCCAAAAACTCAGCAGTCTCTGAATTTCAACTGAAATTTCCTTCGGTTACTATCTGCTGTTACTCGCCCACAGACTCTGGCCACTAGAATGATCACGTTGTAACCTTTGGCCGAAATTGACTTTCGGACAACGTACATCGATAAGAATTGTATGCATCCCCATAGCTTTTCTCTCCGACGAATTTATTAGTATCGATAACATCTTGTATGTACACGCACCGTCGTTTAGCCTTGCCACTGGTTTGCGAAATGATCGGTTGGCTGTAGGCAGCTGAATGCGACAGCGATCCCCAACTTCGCATACGGAACTATCTTGACAACCCATCTTGGTAGGCCAAACCTGTGGTGCTAAGGCCGTTCTCGGGTTGCACTGATAACTTCACAGGCCCGAGGCCAAACTTCTTGACAATACGGTTCTAGCTAGGCATCGCTCATCGCGTCATCTTATACCTTTCTCATACAAGTTATTAGAGAATCTAATGAGGCTGGGGAGCAAAGAATATAAGTATGACTGGAATTTGTCTATTGTTTCGTTTGCACAATTCATTCGGATTCGGAAGATTGGAAAAATTTGGGTCCGGCATGAGTGCATCGCGCCATCACATCGATTGCCCATGGGATGAGTGCTTGGACAGTATATGTCCTCAGAAAAGCAGATTCTACCAAAGTGAGGACAGCAAACAGTTTTCTCTGTGTGACCGACTAAACATGAGCAACACAAGTTGCTTGTATTCTGCCGTGTATCATAGCTCCCACCTAAAATCCTCAGGTGAAGCGAAGCAAGTTTTTATTATTTTTTTGTAGAAAAAATTAAATATAATGTGGGTTTCGTAGGCGTACTGAAAAGGTGCAACCGTCGTTGTGCATTCAAAATGCTGACCTAATGTATCTTCACTGTCATAAACGCTTTGGAATGTCTCGGTTTCAGTTCCGCCAATCGTTACTAAAGTACCTACATCAACTACCACACCGTGAATACCCGTGTCATAGCTATATTCGGCCAAATTACCTGTTACCGGTCCACCAACTTCACTGTACCTCCTTTCTGGGAATTACCTTCAAGGTATTTATAGTTGTACATATGGCGTCTGCCGATAGTGAGTCAACTTAAGCACGAAGAAGTGTATAAGCTGACGGAATGAATGGGTTTGGAATCAGTTCTTAGGCATTTTTAGAAGGCTGCTTGTTCTTGTGCACGGTGTATTGCTTCTGACTGAAAGTGAGACGAAGTCGTAAATATGAACATTGATTGGTGAGGAATGGTGCGAAAATAATTTCGTGCTGACCAATTTGTGACTTGGTTATGACGAGATCAATACATCTTGATTCACCATTTTCGTTCATGGAGTGTGCGATTTCTCGGTCTCAAAAACATACGTTGCTCGGTATTCCTTCTCTTGGGAAATAATGTTCAGGCCTGCCACCAAATTCAACCTCAATATTAGCAGTAGCATCGATTTCGTCTGCTATTGTATTATTTTCAATAAAAATTTCGTCCTGTAAGTAGAGCCAGGCTATAACGAAAAGTTGAGATGTACTGTACCTGTTTTAAACCTAGTGAGAGTCATCAGCAGTGCCCATCTCACGAAACTCCAGGAATTTTTGAACACGCGACCTCCAGGCTATTAGTTTGAGCATTTAACTGTTCGGCAATGATCGGCTGTTCAGCAGTATGCTTAACTCGCTCCTTCAATCAAGGAATTCATATCACTTGATCACATGTTGGCTGCTTCCTATTCTGGCATTTAGTGGATCTTACCTCATGAGAAATGTATGAAAATGGTGAGTTGCTCGTTCTATCCATTCGTAAGGGTGCTTTCAGCTGGCTTTGGACTTTTTCCTCACTTTGCTTCCTTCGGTCACGTTTGTTATCTCTAATCAGCTATTCATAGGAATATTTCATGGTGAATCTTTTCCCCCATCTATCTCTATCCAATTTTTAGTTTGAATACGGTGGAATGGCTGTTCGTCTTTAACATCCTCTTTAGCCTGTCGACCGATATTTGTTATCTATGACATTATTCGAATGACCAATACAAGTGTCAGCACCTTTTTAAGCTAAAATACACCCATTCTGTCCCTGTTTGGCCTAAGGACTATATTTGTGCAGACGGTCACTTCTGACCATCATTCGTGCACTAGTGACGTTGTTTTTGTCAGTTGGAAAACTGTGGTAAAAATTCTTCAATTTTTAACTCGTTATTTACTTTTCCGATGGAAAATGGAATTCGTACGGAGGATGTCACTCGGAAGAGGTTTGTGGAAGTATATTGCTTGGGCTATGGGCTACTTTTGAACAACATTAGCATACTAGTTACGAAGAACAATGGTTCTTTGTCTTGGTTATCGGTCTAATTCGCTCAAATCTCCCAACCAAGCAAAATGAGTTATATATCCATTATTGTTTGCTTAGTAGTAAACCAGGAAGTCAAGAACTATAACATAGTTGTAAACACTGACTCATCGTCTCATAGCTTTTTTGGAACAGTTTCGCTCTATTATGCGTGGTTTGCCAAAGTGTGGGTGTCAGTCACGTACGGCATGTAGATACAACGTAGCCGTGGGCAGTTGCACAGATGCAGTATCTGTTCTTCAAGCTAAACAGTGGATTTATAGTTCGCATAATCTCTAAATTTTGCAATAGAGCTTTCAAAAGAAAGCTTTACTTGTAATGTACTCCGTGAAGTTCTGGTGTTCTGTCAGAAGTAATTTTGTGGCCTGCGTTCACGAAGTCCATACTGTTCGTCAGAAAGTGCACACAGATCGTTAAAACTGGGTGAACCGCACATCAACGCGGGGTAAAAAAAATACACCTACCTCAGCCTTTCATTGATGGTCGACTGTGCCGTGTGCGCGATATGCACTTTTAAAGTAGGGCTTGCGGGGCCTATCAGAATGGGTCCAACGTCCGCTTCGATCGAGCAATTCGATCCAGTCTCCTGCAGGCTGTCTTGTACTACAGCCTGACTAGACTTTTGCATTATGGACACCAGTCTAACACAGTATTGGACCAAATTTGAGGCACAAAATTTAACAAACGGGACAGCCTGGTTCTTTGCTCCACCAAGCAACCGTACAAAATGAGATCGGTAGCTCAGGCTGGCTCCACTGTTAAAGTACAATTGACCCTAGAGTTACCTGAAATGAGTTACAATGAAAGAAAATTCTGTAGGTTGATAAACAAGCTAAAGAAAGCAAAAAACTGAACCCGGCCGAATTGTCGCAAATTATTAACCGACTTGGTGTAAATTCGCAACAGAGATCTATTTGACAGTCGAACCAAAGCGCAAATGGCTTTCAAAGAGATCTGCGATAGTAAACAAAAATCCAGCCAAATAGAGTTATGACTCTCGCTGACGCCAAGTGCGCACGTGCTTGGACGATGTGAAACCACGATATGACATCTGGTGGGTGATTAACCGAATGCGTAAAGAACATGAGCGGATATGGTAATTGCTGTCAAAGTTTTGGCGTAAACTGACACGGAAAGTTTGATTAGCATAACAAAAATGAGTTTACCAAGTCAATTGCTACACATAGATGAGAGGACTCTCTTTTTATTGTTCATGGTGGCAGGACTGAGGAACTGTTCTATCGATAGCCTAAAACGGTTGAGAAGCTTCGTTCACCAAGCTTGTTTCAGAGCTTATATTCAACACTGTCGACTTCGCTTTTTTGAGCTCAATGGTATTCCTTTCTGACTGCTCGATGTTCTGTAGCGCTAGTATCGACGGCTGAATGTTCCAGCATTGATTATTGTGAACAGATCAGACTGTAGAAGAAATGAAGCGATATTGCCGCGAATATGGTGCTAACACAAAGTTGATGCACTACACCGTATCTGATCGGCCATGCGAGGAGCTGCGTTGGCTGGGCTTACCACTGCACGTATCCGGCTGCCGCCCCTCACTACCGGCATACAGAACACTCAGCGAAAGCCGGAGCTGTGGTAACATTCAGGCTACTGTGATGAGCTGATAAGTCTTGAGCCTGGAGGGCCTGGTAAATACGCTGTAGAAGGGCATGGCAGGGCTTGATAAAGAAGGCTACCTCGGATCTATGGTACGATTGACACCTTGACACCAAGGCGATAGCAACCAACCAGTCCAAAACTAATCAACGGCGAAAACACAAGACAATAGCAACCAACCAGTCCAACGCTGATCAACGGCGAAAACACCGACTGTATATTGGTAAATTGGCTTCGCAGCACCACTTACATGTGTCCGGTTTGACTAATCAGCATAGATCAACATTCTTATATGCACATAGTCGCGCAAAGTTTCACATCAATGTTGCTATGCCTCGAAAAGCAGCGGCTTCTGGTACTATGCAGAACGTCTGCAGGATCCCAGTATTTAGGGTATTTCGGTGTGTCTACAGTGGTAAACACTCAAGTTGTAAGACACTGATATCTGAAATTCATTAGAAAACTGACTTCGACGTGTTGGTAATAAAAGTACACGTTGTACGACACGATAAATCTGACATACTCCTAGTAGCAGAGTCGGAACAATGAACCACCTCCTCGTGGTGCTGACTGGGTAGTTCTGATATCCGTCTGAGTGATCTAGGGTTCAGCAACGCCATACAAGTCCTACTGGTTCCAAAATCCCGGTTACTTTAAACAGTAAACAGCACGGTCTCCTTGGCGTCCCTGCACCAGTTTCAGTACATACAAGCGAGACTCCTAAAGCTCATGTGTGAGGAGTGTGACAGCTGCTGCAAACGGAAAGCTAGCTTGATTGACCACGGTCCACCTCAAGTCCACGGAAGTGTTGGCACGACTGTGTTCTCCCAATCGGCCTGCGCTGATTGTTCCCGCCTGTTTCCGATGAACACTGAACTAAGTCACCTTCACCTACACGCACACCCCGTGCAGCACAATGCAAATGAGCTAAGTCGAGTGAAAAATTCCGAATGCCAGTGAATTCAACGTGTATTGAACTTTGATTAAGCTGCGCATGTCCATCAGTCTGCTTAAACTGCCCCGCTTCAGTGGACACCGACTTTGTCGGAGCTACCCAGATGAATAGGATTCGATAGATTACAACCTACGAGACTCGGGCACGATATCTTTCAGAAGAATCAATGAACTATAGCTAACTCGTCACGCAAGTGGGGTGGCGGGATTGAAAAGCGAGACGGCCAATTAATCACTGATTAGCAACATAGTCCCAGTTCTCCAGTGAAAAGAGGAAGAGTTGTGGATTTGGGTGGAATTTCAAATAGGAGGAAGGATTTGCGGTTGTCACTTCAATGATACACACACACAAATAGACTAAATACATTTTAGGGATCGTTTACGCCATTATTGCAAGAAAACAGGAAGTCTCAGACAACTTCACGATCTTCCCCCAAAGACGTTAAACCGAATGATCGAACAGGAGAAGCTGTTGAAGGTAGTTTAATGACACTGCAAATAGCCTTCCAAAACAACAATACTGAATACTAGTGAGTGATCCAGTTACCGGACAGTTCTTGCATGCTCCGTGAAGGTTATTCAGTTGAAAACGTACTTTGAAAACTTGTGATTAAATACCCAGGAATGATCCTTATCATACTAAGTGGGTAATAAATCCCCCCAATGCACTATACTTACCACAACAAAAGATTGCGGATTACTAACGAACAAACGGCAACTGAAATACGGTACAAACAGCCTTGACAATGATGTGATTCTTTGAGATTTGCCCTTCAGGAGAAATGCTCAAACAACACCTCCTGAAGAAGCTAAATAGGTGTTTCACAGAAACAACTCTGTCTTTTGAAATGGACTTAAAATGTGTGGTGTTGCGGACATCCGAAAGAAACCGGGGACAAGCCGTAACTACTATGGCTGTGTGCGCATTCAACTTCCAGTTTGTAGGTGGATTATCATCAAAAAAGAAAATCAGGGTATTTGAAGACCCGGAAAGTGTAGCGTCATAAAGGTTTGAACGAAAGTACGAAGTTTAAAAACACTGTGGTTGTTGTCTAGCACTTAAAAAAGGCAAAAATGAAAGAAAATTCACACGAGTCATCAGGTTACTCATTCCGGAGCTTGTACTTCTGACAGCCCTGAACATCCACCCACACTCACAAAACCTCTATTTGATGTTGAAAAATGATAGCTCATTCTCTATTCACTTATAAAAGATGCACTGACGACCGTCTTACTTTAAAAAATGTCATATGAGAGAAACAATAGTGAGATATTCTAGGGCGGAGGAAGTATAGCCATCTGACTGGGTTTTGGTTCTACTTCCACGATGCGCTTCGAAACACTAGGATCTATAGTACACATATTTCGCAAAATGTTTTAGTCAGAACATCTGATAATCAAAATTCTGTTGTCTAAAACAAAAGTGCCATCAAAGTATGGCTGAAGAAACTAGTGTGTATGTGAAACTCCCTTTGAAAAAAAAGATTCTGCTACAAAGCTAACTACCCGAAGGTCAAGGAACTCCACTGGCTTGACCTACTTGTTCATTAATCTGTGTTTGAGTACCAGTTCCAGCCCTTTTATCAAGCTATGTACGAATGCCAATCTCTACCACTCAGTTTGTGTGCGCTCAATCGTATTCTCTTCTCAGGCTCGTAATTTGGTCTTAAGATAAGACACGTGTCAGACAGGCTAAACGAACACAGTTCAGTTACTTTGACCGATGTTTAGAGAGGGCCTAAATCATTTGCAGTCGCATCACATCTGGTCAATACTGATCATCACAGCGAAATAACGCGCCTTCCAAACCATTTAGAATTGGTTACAAACGGTACAACTAAGGCCGTTATAATTCACAAAAGCCGTTGAGATTCAGCGACACAACTCGTCTGGCTTTCTCACTAACTTCGTTCTTATCATGGCTTCCACGGGAATCTTTATTGCCTAGGAAGCCCATTGGTGACTCCAGTCAGCCTCGTACCAAGTGATAAATATTTAGCTCAGCACTCTGAATCGGTGCCTCCAGAACTGCTCTGTCACCCAAAGCCTATTTTTGTTTACTTGTTTGCTAGAGACGAGCCACACAGGAAACTAAGTGCTATATCTGACTGCTGTGCCTGCTCCAGTGCCTAGTGCCAAAAAAAACTCGTCGACAAGGAACACAACAGCTCTGTTGCGAACGTCCGAGTGCGAAAAGTACAGTGGCCTCGCGCTACATATTTAAGGGAGCACTGTCTGACCTTGACCCAAGACCGACCGGCGTTTAATGGAGTTTGAGGGCCTCAGTAGGTTTGGGGTATTCTGGGATAATCTTCAGGAGTCTGAACTTCCTGACATTAAGGCGCAGATTTTGAAAAATCCATTGAGCGTTATGAAGAGCCTTAAAATAATCCGCTTCCACCGACCTCTACGATGTTTGGTATCGTAAGGCTATCTATATATGGGGAGATACGAGAGCTGATATAAAGATTACGACAAGCACTCAAAGGATTACAAGTCCCCATCAATAAAGAATAGCAATGGGGTTTACGTTGCATAGTAACAATGTAGGAAAGAGGCAAAGCTCCAATACAAACCGGAGTTATTCTGCGCGGACCGTGGCAATGTTGTTTTGTTAATTACACCTAAGGAATTACTAGGGGAATGTCCAAGATATAAAACGAGGAAAATTCATCACATCCAAGTTTGTCGCAAAACGAACTGTCCAGAACATGGAAAACGAACGCTGCCGTCAATCAGCGATAAAAGCATCAAGGCTGAGAAACTCTTCTTAACCTATTGGTTCATGCAGAAACAAAAAAACTCTTGTGGTTTTTAACTCTGGTCGATTTTAGCTTGTTGAAGCTCGCTGATAACATAAAACTGGATTTTTTTTCCATGTCTCTTAATGAGTAAAACATGTTTTTACCATTACGTAATCGTAACCCTTGTTAGAGGGCTAAAGTATGGTCCGGCTGTTGTTATTTCGGCCATCTCAAAAGCAAAAAAGCGATGGGGAAGAGCTGATTATGAATTAGGCGTAGCATTTACTCTCCATATGCAACAACGTAAATTGCTATGGATCCACCGTACAAGCTTTTGGACCATACGTCACCTGCATAAATTGCAAAGTGAATCGGAATATTCTACAGTCAGATAAAAACTTGAATTCACTGGTAAATCCGAATTTTTCTTGCTTGCTTTTATTGGTTCTGGGAATGGATGTATCTGTTTACGATCAGAAACAAATGTGCACTTGTATGTACCATCATTATCATTCATGGGTGCTAATCGGCAGCAATGAACAAATTGTTTCCCTCTCCAGCTCAGCCAAATGGAACTCCAAGGTTCTCAGTATCATCTACCGATTAATGGTCCAATGTCAACTTCAGCAGACTGACTATCCCTGTATGCACACAAACCCCAGTTAAGTGGCCACCAGTCTAGGTAATCACTCCAGTTTGATTTGTTCCTGAGAAGTGCTAGCCACTTTTCTATTTGAAGCGACCTAAGTAGCCAAGTCTACCAAGGTGGACAAGTACGTAGAGTTTGAGTGTATATGGCTCTGAATAAAGACTCAAGTAGTTCGACATGAGACTCACGCTCGTCTCCAAAAGTAGTTCATGTGAAATTATCAACTTATAACCCTAAGATAAAGTTAAAGCCTCTAGTTACGCTTTTATTTCTGGAGCAACATGTGTGTATATTAACAGGACAGGGGACGGTAGCCAATTTGGAATTCGTTAACTGCAATGATAATCCACGGTCTTATCCACTCAGCCACCCGGGAACTTTGTTCAGTTTCCAGACAGTGTTAAACGGTGACGTAGTACACTACTCATGAGGTTGAAACTTTTTCGACAGCCCATGACCGGTTTCGCCCTTCCTGGGGCTCATCAGGTAGGCGCAGCCCCCGAGGTTCCGTCAACCTTATGTTCTATTGGAACCCAAATTGCATGAAATCAGGGAAATACACACATCTGCACTCATTTGTGTTAATATTGCTTCGCCTTATGCGACATCAATGCGCACATCTTGTAGTTCGGTGGGTAATTCGATCGGTCACTCGTCTTGTGCATGTACATTGACCTGCTTCCCTTTTTAGGAACTGAGCTAATCACAATGCCTGGTCGATTAAACAGAAGCAGCCACCCAAATTTGTGTTTTGAAAACCTCATTTGTAGGGAGGAACAACATTACTCAGATAGCCGTCTTAGGAAATTCGATAACATTTTGGTCTGGTTGAGCAAGCCGCTGCTCAATTAAATCCAACCTGGTTTACTTCCCATGTTGATATTTAGGTACTGGGGTTCGTATACCTTAGCAAATCAAAACCACAGTGATACACATGCTTCTGTGCACTCCGGTGCAAGTTGTCTTCGAGGAGATTACACCCAGCAATAAATCTATCGATTGTTACCAAACTTTTCCGAAAACGACGACTAGTCGATCGGTTCCAAGGGTTTTCGAACAGATTACACCCTAGTTTACATCCTCTGACAGTTGCTGGTGAAGTCACATTTTATCATCAAGCGTGACAAAATGATATCAAGGGATATATTCCAATTCCAGACGGTATGACAGAATGTCCGCAAATTTCTGTTATTAAATTAGCAGCATATCGCAATCGTCGGTGCTGTACTGTGAAAATCATTATCTTCACTAATGATGGGCGGCATTCGTAGTTTTGCATAGAATTCTAATTGCCAAACAAACCTAAAATACCTACTATAGCTGTAGTAATAACGCAATACAACACCGAATCTAGTACTTCAGTATAACAACTCTTCTTATGAGTCCCAAAATATAACGGTCGTCGTCCTGTAAAAACCGCCTTCATTGCCTGGATAAAAGTTGGAGTGACTGTGTTAGAAAGCCACTACTTCACCCTGGAATACCACCAGAATCACTCGATTGAGTTAAATATTCCGGTGGATTCCACTATAAGCATTTTCATTTTCCAACATATAATTACCAAGTTCAGAAAAATTTTCATGTGGCTTTTCACCAAATGAAAGGCTTTTGGTAGAGATACACAGTATTACGACAAGAACAACTGGTTACATGTGATTCTACCGGCTTGCCAGTTGTAAAGTCCCAGCTCGCAGACCACCATGAAACGTCCAGTGGGTATGGCCTGGCTGCAACCCACGCAACGCGATCGCCGTTGTCCTGGGCTTTCCCCGTCATCATCATAAAAAAACCAACCCTTTGCACTTTACATTTACCGAAAACAGTTCGTCTAAGGCATAGGACTACTGCCATGAAAAACGAAGCATGAGTAAAACAAGTTTGTGTTTAGCAAACCCTAATCGGCGGTAGTTTAAAACAGGATCTTGGGATGGAACTGTTAGCATATCCTAAGAAATCTCATCAGCTAGTGTGAGAAGTCAGATTCCCACAGTTCAGCTTCCAGGTTCTCTGTTCATGGAACAATGTGAAGATTGTGTAAGATTCTCCAGACTATACAAGTGTCCTAAAGAGATTTACAAACGGAAACAAATCAGATGAACAAATTTAGCGAATTTTGCATCTGACGATTCTGGTGCTTGCCTTGGTGAGTTTATTACAGACCGTAACGGCACATGACGCCTCCACGACACCCGTTTAATGTTTGTATGCTATGAAGATAGCCTGTACCTTCGCCAACTGGCCCTCTTTCAAATGATATCAATCCGCATTTTACAACTGTGACCTCTGAAGAGACCACCTGTAAAGACATTGTTGAAGGCAGACATTGTTGAGCACTGACAATCGGGTACATCTTTCGCTTTTTAAACCCGTTTCCTACGTTTGTTTTTAGATTGGCTGAAAACCCAGTGGTTATATTTTTCAGCGCAGTAGCTCTCGAAGCATACTCTTTGTAAAGTGGTCAGATGTAGCTGTGAAATTGTTTTGGGGGTCCAATATAACCATATTATAAAGAAACAGCAAAACTAGTGATCAACCGATGTATGGTACAAAAACACAGTTAAGAAATCTGTTGCTAACTTTTAGAGTTGAACTCACTGGGAATACCACAATTTGATCCCAATCGTGGTGTGTATACAGAGGATATGTATACAGTTTTTTATTTCTAGAACAACCAGTCCGGTAAAAAAATTTCCGTTGGAGAGATTAAATTTAGACAGTTCTTTGAAGCATGTTGAAACCTCTACTAAGGAAAACCGAATGCCAAAAATTACTACTTTTTCAGGTAACTTAAAATGACCTTATCAGGAGTGGTTCTCCTCTCTAGGATGATCAAATGTTGATAAGTCTTTGAAGCAATATTAATGAAAATTGGTCCCTTCTGAATGCTACTCCGTACAAAAGATCAAACTATCTAGGGTATGAACCATACATAAGTAAATAGTGCTGTAAAATCGAAAACAACTTTACAAGCAATTTTGCCCTCGCCTCGCCAGAACACAGGGAAAGCCAGCACATAAATATCACACCCTAATCATTGTTAGGATGAGATCTTGCACAACGTGATGTCCACAGTGGCCTTTTGCGGATTTAGGATCGTTCAGGCAAAAGCTATTACTGCAAAAGTAAACCTCATGCGACAGGGCTGAACTGTTTATGCTTGAGGAGTTAAGTGGTTCCTCTCGAGTGGGAGCTCATTATGTACAAGTTTACGTGTATGTGAAGACAGAGGGTAGAAATTAACGAGGAAAATTTCTAATGAAATTTCATTCTAATGGTTTTAATTGTTGACAAAGAAGGAAATAAATATGAAGTGACGAATTTTGTCTATAAGATGGTACAAACTTAAGCGCACAACAGCGTCTGCTTTCTAACTGATTGATTTTACCACCGACATTTGGGATTGCAGAACCTAGACAGGAACTGGAATGCGTTTCAGAGATGCGGGAAATGATATTTGAAAGAAATGTTAGACTAGCCCTCGAAGTAATTTTGAGGGAGCGCCCAAGAATGCGGAAGTCTTTTACGAGCAGAGCAGAAAGAAACATAAAACGAGAAATACAAAGAGAACTGACCAATCCTAAATGAAAAATGTAGAGCCATAAATGAGGCGTTTATTGTGGGTAGATCAGTGAAGTATGGAGTCATAATTAAACCCCATATTAGTGTCAGTTGAGGAGGAACACGGGTTTGCGCTCAGGAGTTTGTGGTCTAAGTCGTTCGTTGGTTCAAACTGGAACTATCGACTATACTTTGGAAATGATGCACTATATGTGGATGAATGTTCACACACATTGACTTAGTAAATTTATTCAATCGGGGTAGTAATTCTAAGTTCATCAAGACAAAATGGAACTGGATAACGTGAGTGGTAGTGATCGGATCGAGCCGTGGTTGTTGGCCGTTGTATTTTGCTATAGGCCAAGGGACCGTTCCTAGATTCTTCGTTAAAATATACGCTACCCTGGAAGTGAAACCAGTCAATTGCTGTCAATCTTCCCGAACAACAATAAAAGGACAAAATGTACAAGGGTAATAATGACAGACAATTGATTCTTCTCCAATAAGAAGATCTTTCAAATAGGGTTCGAAAAAAGCAGATTAATATTTTTAAAACCAGGAAAAATGGCGAAACATGACCAAATACGACAACGCCCAGCATCTGTGTGATTGGACGTCTCCAACGGCTAACCGCTAATGCGTTGCGCAAGGCAGAAACGTTGTAGATGAAAATTTATTAGTCATCTGAAAGCTCACAGCCTTGCCTAGAGCCAAGTCTTCCTCGTTATCATGCCGATGAAGAGGGTAAGATGGCTGAGATCCCGAATAAATATACCACTGAAGAAGTGCCTAAAAGTTGAGGAACAACACCAAAAGACTGAGTGGAATAGGTCGACCTTAAAAGCCCATGTAAGACATGAAAAGTTGAGGAACAACACCAAAAGACTGAGTAGAATAGGCCGACCTTAAAAGCCCATGTAAGACATGACAATGCAATGAGAATCATCTACATTTCTTCGGAAACTGCAAATGAAATACGCCATTCAAATCGGGCTGTCAACTGGCTTACTTCATTTCAAGGATTCCACGTATCGTTTCGGCTGCTGGATGCTTAACAACAGGTAAGATGAAATGTTTAGTAATATATGTCACAATGACATCCTGATTTATTGGAATTTTGTCCAAAAACGGACTACGCTGTCATGACTAATCAACTTTTTGAAGTGGAAGTGGAGACCCAAAAATGGTGCCACAGCCGTGATCTTCTGATGTGAATCACTGACCCAACGAACATTCGGCAGATATAGTTGGTAATAAAGAGCCGACTAAAATGCCGAACGTTTGGGCCACGTCAGTACAGAAGGTTGCAATCAGCAATTATGGACATCAGACTGTACAAGATAGACGTTGACTCAGCCTGCTTGAATGCACACAGATAAGGACGATCGGTAAAGGCCCACCGTCAGGCCCAACTATTTTTATTACGGTTGTACAACCAAAGAATTTGTACTACCCGAGTAGATTCATCATCAGTTGGTGGGAACATTTATTTTCCGGGCAAATCAAATTCAGCTATATTCGAGGTCAGGGCTTCTTATTCATAGAAATTCGCCGTCCGGTTGGCAGAACTGGTGGAGAACAGGTGGAAGAAAAGGACAGGAATGTGGTGAAGGAAATGCAGTAGATATCATCTACTCAGTAGTAGTATAAGATTTAAGCAAAATTGGACATCACATTTTGATGGGTGCAACCTCCCAAATACCTAAGTAACCGATCAACACGTATCAGTTCCGTTATCGGTTCAATTCAATTAAAAATAAAACGAAATCGACATTTTGAACAACTCGTTGTAACCAGACGTTATCACTATAACAAACGATCTTCCTACGCAAACAATAAATCATAGACAGTTGACGTTGGGTCAATCGATTTGGACTATTTGTTACCCGAAGTATTCAGCGATAAATATATCTGCTCTTAAGATGGTATTATTAGCTTGGTATGCCATCAGATGATAACACAAGTAACGCAAAATCTGCCTCATTTAAGCCATGATTTAATCGGTGCTTCTGCTCTGAGGTTGGTTGTTAATACTCTCAATAAACGGTAGGAAAACGTATGTGTTAAAGCCCAGATCAAACAGATTGCCCGAAACAAGAATGCATAAACATTGGGATAAACTCTTTCAGACAAAGCCAGTCTCGTCAGAATAGCAGAATGATTCCTCAGCTGGTGGCAAATCGTTTAAGACCAACTTCGGCGACGCAGAAACTGGATGTGACGTAGGATATATGCAGGAATATTTGTAACTCCCGACGTTCACTGACAGTTGATAAAATGACTACTGATCTGTTCACCCAACTTGGCAGCTGGCTTGCAAACAGACCATGAGTCATAGAAAAGGCGAACGGTAGTTTCAGCTTGTGTAGACCAGTGTGAGTGAGTAACAGCCGTCGTGGACTCCTTATGTAAAAAAAATCTGAATAAAGTATTCGCATTAGCTTGTATGAAAAAAGCTGCATTTGATGACGGACATGCTTTAATACGATGATGACCCTATGGATATCACCAGCGTGGTGCCCATCAGAGTGAAATAAATTTGCTTCGAATTTAGCAAAAAACGGAGAACTCGGATGAGGTCCACCATACTTGAGGTCAATTCAGTTTTCCAACCGTGGGCCGTTCGCAGATGAGTGTGTCGGTTTAGGTCGCCAAAGCATGTGGAGTTAGTCTTTAGGTTTATCATATCCAGTTATTTGATAAAAGTGAACTTTATCTCAGCAATCTGCGAAGTTTCGAATAATCTGTTAGGTTCTACTGTAAAGTTAGACTAACTAACTCAGGGTGCCAAAGTGTTTTGAACGACAATAGTTCGTCGTGCATCGTTCTAACCAGAGGGACGGATGCAAAGTGAGTTCAGTCGCCCTGTTCCCTTTGCAGATATTATAGAAGCAGGGCGACAACCTCTGTATGTATAGCATTCAGTGACTCAAAATATTTAATTGATAGTAGTGAAGGACAAATTTTGGACCGGCTACATTTGCTGACAAGTAGCCGTTCAGTTAACAAAAATAAGTTAATAGGAACCCTCACCCTTTTTGGAGGGATGTTATTTTAATATAAATCTTATGCCGAATGATTGAACGCACGTATGTCTTTCCAGATGAGTGATTTTTATGTTGTCCACCCCGAATGTTTTTTTGTCTCATATTCTGTGTATAGTGAGTAGCTGAACAGGACAAGTGCACGCGGAAAATGATGTAAAGCGGGATTTTACCCCCTGTAGTTACGTAAGATAAATGTTTAGATGACGGTACACTCAGGACAAATTTATTCCACTGAGCAATGCAACCCAATGAATTGAAAATGATGACCACATTTGAACTGTCCTCGTCGTGCATGAGAAGGAAATGTCCGAGTAAACTAATTCTAGACCCCCTAGTTAACGGAGTTACCGGATTAAGCTCGCGATGCAGCTAAGTCGGATGGTCAGAATCTCACTGCCTTTCTTGAGGATGTAGCGCCTACAGACAAACTGAATTCGACCAAACAGTATGCTGACGTACCAACGAGTGCGGAAGAAAAGCCAAAGTTGACCAAATCCCTCTCACTAACCGAACGACGAAGATCGATAAACGAACGATCGGTATACTTCGGGGGGTTGCTGGGAAGCCAGAAACCGATGGTCTACAGCGAGCTGTAACAATGGTACCGGAAGAATGGAAATGCTTCGTTCATATCTCAAGCGATCCTGGTAGAAAGACTCAATCGAACATCGATTGCAGTCCCGGATTTGACAACTGGACTGTGTGAATTGCAACATAGTTTAGCAAAAGCTTACACGTGCCCTGCAAAGCAGTGACAAATATCATGTACTTTTCCGCGGAACATCTTTAATTCTTTCCCGGAATATTAGAAATACGTTACGTAAGCTTCAAACAACAATTGGGAAACATCATCGAATTTAGTCAAAACGAGACAAATCAGGCTGACCGGAAATCGACAAATCACTGATTGCTTTCACTGAGTAGTGAGAGGATTGCTGCAAAGTAATTCAGTAGATAATGCAAAAACGTGACGAATCTAGTGACAATAAGAGTGACTGGTATCATACATTGCCCTGTCTTCAGTCCATGCGTAATGATTTTCTACCCCATCAGACCAAGAACATGGCCGCTCACTAAATATGGAGTCCATGTTTTTCGACCATTTACAAAGTACCGGAACAGTTGCTGTTGTCCAGCAGAACGCAGATGCCGACCACTAAGAAGACCTTGGCACTAGGATTCCCCAGTTTGCCAGCCTTAGATTTGCATTCTTAAGAGATTCGTACAGGCGCTAGTGTGGCTTTTTGGCCAAGTGATAGGTTCAGGTAACTCAGGTAGCCTGTTAGCATTTAACCAAACAACGTGAATCTTGATAACTAAATGTTATTCTGAACGAGATTATCTTAAACATTACGGATTTTTTTCTTTTCCTATGTATCTAGCCGAGTCTGAGGAGGTGATATCGAAAGGGTATCCTCCACTCCATCTGTGTTGTTCTGAAAACTTAACTATTCACGGTCATTCTCGTCCGGTTCTGTGGCGAAAATCCGCATTTTTAGTATCAACACTTCTCCTTGTTGCCATAGCGTGAAAGGACAGGCCTTTATGATGGACGACTGCAGAGCTATTGGAATAGATTCAGTCGCGTCGTAACATGCCAGGATAGTCTGAAACACTCGAATCTGGTGGTGGTTATATTGTTCGTCGAGCTTGCTTATTTGCAAACGCTTCAAGAACAATCGAAGTTGCACCATCAGTACGTCGTTTTGACGAGAATCGGTGCTGTGCGTTGGTGGTCGTACATTGAATTGACGGGGTGCGCCTTTTTGTAAACGTGCTTCTGAAAGGGAGTGACCTCTGATCACTGATGCTTACACCTGTGATTAATCTTATTGATTGGACGTTCCGCTCGTGTTGTGGCTGACCTACACCTAGGCGACCTTTAAATTGACCTCTCGTTCGTATCCCGTGACCTTCGCTGGACTTGTCTGGTGCTTCATCCTGTCGTCTGATCCGGCTGTCTGATATTTGGCCGTGTTTAGTTCATTCTAACCGGTATGTCTTGCTCGTAGAGGTGCATATAGTGGGTCCAGCTCAAAGTATCGGTTGACTGGGCTCGTGGTGTAGTACCATCCGCCACATTTTTCTTAAGCCTGTATAGCGTTTGGTTCAGCTCAGGTGGTCTATCTATGTCACATCCCTGAAATGGGTCAACGTACACTGTCTGTTGGAGCACTCGTTCAACTTGGAGCGTTGCATTAAGGTACCCACGTCACAGGAAGATTAAGTTCCTGTCCGTAGCACACCCACATGTGCGGAGAAATGGCAGATGCTTGGTTCTGCGTGCCATTTTGCGTGAACCGTATGTGTGCGCATGCTTGCGCGTGCTAGCTGTGAGAGAACGCACTGTGGGTTGGGTGATCAGGAAACTGCGTTAGTGAAAAGGATCTTGTGAAGGTTCGCAAAATACGGCTTTCAAGGGCGAGTTTCTACCAGCACTCGGGCGATCGCACATAACAGTACACGTATAGTGTAGTAAACAATCGAAGAAACCGAGACATTCCACGCCAATCGCTAGGTTTCTGCAAACTGTTCCACAGCCCACCACTGGTTTCGACCTTGTTGTGCCTTTCCATGTAGGGTGGATGGTGGAAACTCAGGGAATAAGCCTATCTGATGTGTCCACAAAAGGGCGAAACGAGTAGGGGTTCCAAAGAGCTTTCAGCGAACCTATTAGTAGTTCATTATACCAAAAAATTATACTGCGGTATCTGGAATACCAACCAAATGCCAACTGAAATATGAGACGGCCTTTTTACAAAATATTCGGTTGAGAAAATTCCATAAACGAGAGATTCATTTGACTCACGTCAACAGCAGCAGTTAACTAGTAAATAAATGCGGCTCCCTTAAACAAGAATCAGTTCAAGACAGGTAATGGAGGGATCGGCTGCGAATTTGTGAAATATATCTTGAAATACGGCTTGCACGGGCAAAGCTGAAGGCCTTGTGCATGTACAACGTTACCTGGAGAGTGCTTGAGGAGGAGCCTTTCCGTCCAGCTCGATGGCAGTGTCCGGGTTAGTACACCATCACGCTGGGCACGCCAGGACCGCGCTGCCCCCCCACCAGATCAAAGCAACGGGTGATCGAGATTACGATTCAAGGACTCACTTACGCCGTTCAAGTGAGAGGCAAGCCTAACTCGCATCAGTGCGGCGCAGTGTAGAAATCGGATTCACCAAAAGCCCATGTGTCTGTCTTCATTTATAGAAATCTTCAGTGCGCGCAACCCAAACGCCACATCTTGCGCGACTCTGAGACATTTGAAAATCAAAAGCTTGTCCAGCGGTAGACTCCCTCATAGCATTGCAACACGATTTCGTGTACAGATTCTCATGAATCCTTAAACGACGTCGGCTAACTGCATCAAGCCCATTGCAGCAAAACCTGCTGAAACTCTGTCGAGAGATGGCGAGTGACCCTGGATCGCGCATGACTGCTGTGCGCAAGATTTGGAAACCTGAAAAATGCTCGGTAGTCTCGCCTCTCTTCCGACAAGACACAGCCGACAGGATTGATGCGTCTGTGCGCGTTGCCACGAAAAGCTGGTGCAGTCATGGCCGTGGTTGGGACCCCGGATACTAGAAACGGAAGAACCAGTTGGACATCGTCCAGCACTCAAAATGGACAGTCTTTTTTTTACTGTCTTTGCGACACTGCCCGTGAAAAAAGGGGCATTCGTTTCTACCCGCCATTATTAATATTTCGAGACTGGAAACCTACTCACTGTTTCATCCACCTCGGATATATTGGTTGACGCATTTCATCTATCAAGCGGATGGATTATTTTGCCCCTTCATTTTTCACCGTAATCCCGTCCGAATTCATAGTAGTCCGTTAACTACCGTTTATGTGAGCGTTAGACTCCAGGTTTTCCGCGCTCTAAATCAGACTGATAGCCACTTTTCATAATACAAGATTTATTTCATTTAAAGTAGAAGGCCGTCGAGCGTTTTTCTAGTTACTTTAAGCAATTAGAACTTCAATAATAGTACTTACGGCACTGCTGACAGGATGGAAATCAGTATACCGCAAATCCTTAAAAGTCAGTTTTTGTTTGACCCACTTGATGCGACATATGAGAGACATGAGTGTGTTCGGCACTCGATGACCGAGCACGGATAGTGATGCTGTAAGGGTAGCGTGGATACTGTGGTAATGGGTCTTCGCGTCGGTCCGATAGTCATCAATGAAAGGTGACCAGTAAAGTCAACTTTTGCAACCTGTGTCCAGTTATCATGCACTAATAGAGTAGACAGCGCAGGAAACGCGCTTCTGAGGTTCACTTTTATCGTATGAGTTTTCCTACGAATCAAGTTAGAAATTCGGAAGGAGGTTACGTAAAACCTCACAATAGTGTGACACCAAGCAATATTCCCTACAAGGTTACGCAGAAAAGCTGACCAACACGAACTGCAGCAACTGCAGTGGGACAATACGGAAAGTCAGCAAACATTTTGTGCACATTTTTCGGACCACCCTGTTAAGTGGCCGCCCAGCTTACATCTGTAAAGCGAGATCTGCACAACTGGGTTTCAGGCCCGAACAGGCGACGTAGTTTCCATTCTTCTTACGTTAAGCACGTATCAAAATTACCAGACCCTTCTTCATTTTTCAGTAACGTAGCCAGTAGGCACCGTTGTTAGTGTCTAAACGATATTCCTAGTGGCCTTAAAACACAAACACCTACCGCAACTCCAAGTAATTCCATAGTTGGTACAAGCGTGTCTAACCAATGCTGTTTGGTTTCAAAAGGAACTAGACACGAAGTACACACATATCACCAAGAGACATTCAAAAGTCGGTAGATCAGTGAGAAGGATTCTGTAAACCAGGGTAGAACCATCATCTGGCTACGGTCTTTTTGCGAACATCTCAAACGTCACTTGTTTGAGAGGATCTGCGGTTGGTGAGAGCCTTCGAGATGGCACTATTCTGCACAAACCCTTCCTTATTCCATATCTATCGAGGATTATCGTCAAGGAGACCGATCCAGCTAGAGAGTTTCCTAGAAGAGGCAATTGGGAAGCAGTTTGTCCTGACACTGCTGCTCACTCAAGAATACCTTTATATTACTATTCTCTGATGTTTACGGGAAAATATGTGGCTACTTTTCAGGCGTGTTACTTGATGTTCATGCAGATTTCCAGAGGACTGCTATAACAGCATGTCCCAAGGATTGTATCACTCAAGATACAGCGCTTTCAATAAGAACCCAATTTCTGCCGGTTCCAAAAATTCACACTTATATTATTCGAATCACTGTACATGACCAGCCAAAGCAGCAATTGAAGTGCAAGCTAAAGTCAGGCAGACATATTTGGGGTGCAAAGTCAGACAGCACAGTCTCAGGTCGCAGTGTGAAACGACCGGAGGCTGTCACGCATATAGGCGGACAGAGTACGCAGTGCGTAGCCAACAGTGTGCATGGTACATAAAATGGGCATGCGCAAATGCCCACTGAGATGTGACACTCAATCAGAAACTGTAATAAAGCTGACAGCATTTTAGATATTCATCATCATCATCGTAGACAGCATGACATTAGTGATCAACACCGATACTTCACTGCCGTACAACCATGATTTATTTGAAAGCCTCATTGTAAAGAAAAGAATAAAGGTGGACGTGGAAGGGACTTGGTGCCAGCTTACTACAATCATTCCGAAGTGCCTACACCTCCAGAAATTTTAGATATTACCAATCCTCAACCCTTTACTTACTTGCAACGAGTCTATACTTTAGTTTATTCGGATTTTCCACAGAAATACCAACCGTAATAATGTACACCTATGTATCCGTCAATGTTGTAACAAACATTTTAGTTAAGACTGCCGAGTATTTGGAGATCGTTTTCAGTAGAAAGTCGTCATAAGCGTCCAGATCATCGGTTTTGTCCAAATCTAGAAGATCATTAACAAGCAATTATTTGCAATTCTACAGTGTTTGCATATTCAGTCATCCCTCCTATGTTTCCAGCCCCCACAAGACTTGTCCCCTTTTCGGCCTGATACATTTTCATCTGCCTGCTTTCTGCCCAGATCGAGTCAAGGTCGTTGAAGAAAATCACCTGACCTATCCAGATTCGAATTGTTCAATAAGTGCATTTCACGTGAGTCCCAGATGTTACGGTTATGTTTCCGAAATGGCGGACGAAAGACCTGAGCTCATCAGAAAGTTGTCGAAGAGAGATAGTCGAGTCATACGCGATAAGGAAAAGGTGGCGAAGCTTGGAGAAAAACTGCGCACATTGGGAGAGAGGAGCACCTTCCACGGAATCGACGTGCTACTGGAGGCCAGTCCAGGATGGCCTAGACGAACAGTTTTGATCATTCTCATAATTATGTGCTTTGCCTGCATCTTGAACGTATCACATCTCATAGCGGGCTTTATCAACATGCCGGTATCCACGGTGATAAACGATGAGAAAGCGAATTTCACATTCCCCATTGTGGCTATATGCCCAGATAGCCCCTTTAGTATCGAACGAATCAGACAGGTTGAAGAACTGAAGAACGCGTAAGCTTTCTGCCGGTAACATCGTCAACTTTTGCAAACTTATAATTTGTTTAGGGATACAAATGTATCATGATTTTGAGGAAGTTCAGTTCATTCGTCTGGTCCACTTAAACTTTCAGACTGAATAATAATTTCCTTAAGACCGTTGTACATCATAAGGATAGCTTAAAATATCAAATATTGTTTAGCTCTCTTTTATCTCCTTCATTCTTCCCCATCTTCAAACCAGCATAGCTTCATCCAGATGCGGTATGCAGATACTGAGTCCCTCGTTACTTCAGTCACTGTTTTCATTCAGGTCACATCCGCAAATATTTCTTTTATCAACTGATTGTTTCTCTGCGAGCTGCAGCCAGTGAAATGCAAGAAAAAGACAGCACCAGTTAAACTTTCTGCTACCATAGGACTGCGGGACTGATGACGGGCACCGACGCTTGTGGTGATGTCAAGTTTACTTGGCTAACGATTTTGGGACGTTCCCTGTGGTACTGCCAGAACCTGGAGATAAGTACAAAGCTGTTGCGAAAGCTTCCAGCTCACAGACGTTCACTAGGACATTACAAACATAAAAAGCAACATGGGCGCACTGCTCATAACTTACGCAAGACTGAATGGTAATAGCTGATGGCGAAAAATGATTATCCATTTATTAATGAAGTTTGGTTTTTATGAACTGTTTGAACGATCAGATCACACGCAGCTCATCCTTCTAAACCGAGAACATTCCTCTCAGTTCAGTTCATGTTTCAGCTTACACATATTATCTACTTGCTTCGAGATTTTAAATGGCAATTCAGACAAGTTATTTTTGGGTTTGAACTTACATAAACGGCACTATCCAAGAGCGGTTTCAACGATTTTCCTATCCAACTGGGTAAAACTCATCCCATGCACGCCGCAAACTGAGCTATGCATTCATGTAGCGCTGACTTCTTGAATCCATGTGCAAAACTATTTTAGCCGAATTTTTTGCAGTCTTGTTGAGAACCCTGTTATGGACACATATGAGTTAAACGAGTATGTGGGATAAAATTTAGCTCAGCGGGTGAAACAAATGGGGGCTTTTTTAACCATTTTGCTGTTTTTCATGGTCATCTACCTACGGAGTAACCATGGTCTAGGATGGAGGTGTAGTCTGCATTTCTAGCTGCGGTCATCGAAGAGGTCCATAAGCTGACTGCTGTTTCATCAACCAGCGGTTTCTTTAGAGATCAGTGCGTAGGTCGGTATCTTTGGTTTGACTCAGTTTGAAGGCGATAGCGGTCCCTGAGAAGCTTTTGATTGTTTACCTCTCACATAGTTCCAGCAAAATCACTGGAGTACTTGATAAGAGGAGGAGAAGGCGCAGGTGTTTTTTAGATGAACTGACCAAAGTCATCCCGTCCTTTGGTATGCACTTTGCACCCAAAAAGTGTGAGGTCATGCTCCTGGACATGCAGTCACTGAACACGCTACTTACAATCCAGGGAAAGGCACTGGACCTTGTGGAGCGTTTCACGTAGCTTTGATGTTGTATTAGTTCTGACTGTAGTGTGACAGACGAGGTCAGTGCACGCATCTCCAAGGCTGAGCTGGCGTTTGCTAACTTGAGACACCTTGGCTTCAAAGTGGTGTATCCCTGAATCTCAAGGGATATGTGTATCAAGCTACAGTGCGGGCTGTTTTGTTGTATGGCTGTGAGACTTGGCCTGTTCGAGCAGCGGAACTGAGACGTCTTCAGGTGTTCGACAATCGTTGTCTCAGAACCATAGATCGTGTGGATTGGTGTCAGCGAATCCGTAACGAGGCAGTTAGAAAGCGAGTTTTCGGTTGTGCAACGGGTACTTATATTGAAGAATGTGTCCAGCACCAGAAGCTACGTTGGTTGGGACATGTGTTGCGCATACCTCACCATCGTTTGCCGAAGAGAGTGCTGTTTTCCATGCCCAATTCAGAGTGGCGTAAGCAGAGAGGTGGCCAACCCTTGACCTGGCTGAAGGGTATGAAAGAAATCACGAAACGCTTGGGTGGTGTCGGTGCTACTCGCCTTCCAGGATGGGGACCGCGTGATCCCCACTGCGCCTGGTTGGAGACGCTGCAAGATATGGCTGCCAACCGATGTCAGTGGTGATCTTGTTGTCAGTTTCTATCCAGATTGCCTGAATGGGTGTTTGGAGGTGTAGGCACCTCGGAATGATTGTAGAAAGGCAGCAGTAAGTCCCCTTCCCGTCTATCTTTATTCTTTTCTTCACAATAAGGCTTTCAAATAAACCATGGTTGTACGGCAGCGAAGCATCGGTGTTGAACACTGATGTCATGCTGTCGATGATGATGATGAATGACGATAATTTCTGCCAATTAGCAGAATTGCACTTTAAGTGATCATCTCCCAGATTCAGTAGAACCAAAAGCTGAATGGAAAGCTATCTAAACAACACATCAGAAAGACCAACTGGCACATTCAGTTATACACGGTTCCATCCCAACTAAGCCACTGAAATTCCTCTCTGCAAGGATTCTCGGGGTAGTCAATTCAGTGGTTGGCATGATTCACTTCCAAATAAGCTATAAACAAACAGAGCAAAAAGACGCAAAGTGGCTGTAGACAAGGATTCACGGAATCTTATTAACAGATGCCATCACTAGAGAGTACTCATCAAAGTGAACAAGGTAAACCGGTGCAGCAGAAGCAACAATAATGCTGTTAAGTTTAACCACACAGCACTATGGAATAAAGTGTCAGTTCAAAAAATTCGGACGGCTGCGACCAACAGTGTGAATTTCTGAGCTGCACATCCCATCAGTTTGATGTGACAGAGAGAATAATAAGCATAATAGCAAAAAACTCGCACTTCGAATTCCGTATTTGTGCATTTCTTCAAACTCCTAGTCACTAGCGCAGTCATCCACTCCACACACTGCTTTTCCTCGCAGCTGTGTACACGCAAGCATAGGCCTATTCCTGAGCAACACACCACAGAGAGCTACGGATGCTCCTCGTGCACTTGGATGTGGGACAGACGAGAACTCAATTTTCATGTCGTTCGGGTATGACGGTGCACAGAGTTGATCCGTTTGGGCGATTCCAAATGCGCTGTACGTTGACTCGTATTACGGATGTGGCAAAGACAGATCACCTGAACTCACTCACACAGTACACTGACATACCAATATCCAAAGAGAGAAAACTTCATAGAGTTAATTGCGAAGCCAGAACGCGATGGTCTACTGCGAGCTGTACCAGTGGTACTAGAAGAATGGGAATGTTTCGTTCAAATTTCAAGCGATCCTGGTAGAATGAGTCAATCGAACATCAATTGCAGTCCCGGATTTGACAACTGGACTGTGTGAATTGCAACATAGTTTAGCAAAAACTTACACGTGTCCTGGAAAGCAGTGGCAAATATCATGTAATTTTCCGCGGAACATCTTTAATTCTTTCCCGGAATATTAGAAATATGCTCCGTCAGCTTCAAACAACAATTGGAAAACTATCGAATTTAGTCAAAACGAGACAAATCAGGCTGACTGGAAATCGACAAATCGTTGGTTGCTTTCACTGAGTAGTGAGAGGATTGTTGCGAAGCATTTCAGTAGATAATGCAAAAATGTGACGAATCTAGTGACAATAAGAGTGACTGGTATCATACATTGCCCTGTCTTCAGTCCATGCGTAAGGTTTTTATACCCAATCAGAGCAAGGACATGGCCGTTTACTGAACAGGGGAGTCCAAAAGAATAGCGCAACATGTTTTTCGACCATTCACAAAATACCGGAACAGTCTAGCAAAACACAGATGCCGACCACTGCAGAAGGCCTTTGCACCAGGATTCGCCAGTTTATCAGTCTGACATTTGCATTCAAGAATGATTCGCTTAGGCGCTGGTGCTCGGGTGGTTTTCTAGTCATGTAATAGGGTCACGTGACTCTCCAAACTTAAGTGCCTTGCAGTTCCGACTTTTGAGTCAGAAGCTAGAGGCAGGGTCTCGGAACAAAACGCTGCATTCTCTCACTGCTCTGCGAGTCAGACCTTTGAGTTACAAAGTTGGGTAACTCAGCCGACCTCCATTCTTCGGCCTGAACAACCGGGAAGTATGATTTACCCTTGCAGCTCTTCGCTCGCCGGCCTTCTCCCACACTCCCTCCCCACCCATGTAGTGCAATTAACACAGCTACCACTGCCATAGCCACCAACCTATTACCAAAAAAAATAAACCAAAATAATCTGTTACTAACTTCAAAAGATCTTATCCACGTTGCAGTCTTTAATGTTCGCACTCAATGTTAAAGTGGGAAACAGGCATTCATTGCTGAAACCTTGCCTCCCATCTCTGTCGTGTATTTTGTGTCACCAAAACGTATGAAAGTCCACACTTCGGTCGTGCTTAGGACGACCTCACATGTTCCTCATTTCACTCTTCGGGTATCTGGTGATCCTGACACAATGGCTAGTGGTATCTGGGGCGTGGAAGTTTTACTCAACCCCACGGCTGAAAGTGCCTTAATGGACTGTATCCCAGTGAAGAGTCGTCTTTGCGCTGTGCAGTTGTCTGGCTCAATTAAAATCAATGCAGGTTGATGTGGTAAACGGTGTTTATGTGCCGTATCAGTATACGTCCCGACGGACTGCAGTTCTGAGAATAAGACGGACGGATTTTATCGAGATCTGTCATGACTACTTTGGTCAGCAAGAAGGAGGGATATAGTAATTCTGGAATGTTAAATGAATGCCCAAGTTGGACGATTACGTCCAGAAGAAGCACAGTTAGGTAACATATTTGGAGTCGATGCTATGCGTACGGATAATGGAGAGCGGCTTCTTCAGTTGTGTGCAGATCATCGTCTGTTCCTGGCCATTACAAAGTTCCAACACAAGTGCTCACATCGACCTACCTGGAGACCACCGACCGCAAACCAGTCGGACCATGTGGCTATCAGTTACTGATAGCGAGCCTCAGTTAAGGATTGTCGTTCCTTCTAGGGTACCTAACTTGACTCTGATCACGCCATCGTTCGGGCTCGCTTAACACTTCGCGTGCCGCAGCTCCGTTCATCGACTTCGACAAGTTTCAGTAGCTGAAGAGTATCGAGCTAGAAAACTACGGGAAACGCACAGTCATGTGTACGACGAAGGTTGCTTGGAGGATGAGTGGAGGCGAGCTAGAGAATCAATGCTTTCAGAAGTGTTTATCCAGACCACCTGACTCGACTAACTGAATACTAGATATCTTCGAGATCAGCAGATCTTATTGCTGCCAGAAAGGCCATACCAACAACTAGAGACTATGATGGCGCATGCAGACCTCTCAAACACCGGATAATCAGGAGCTTCAACAATGACAGAGAATGCCGATGGATTTCCAGGGCCCAGAAGATAGATCTTATTCTGAATGCGGGCAACAGCTGCGCCGTATTTCAGCTTATTCGATCAACCGGTCAAAAGAAGGAAGGTGTCAGTGAAACAGTATGCAGAGAAGATGAAACAACAATTCACTCTCCCAACCGTCGTCTTGAGCGACGGACTGAGAATTTTAAAGAACACTTCAGCTGGTCTTCTTCAACACAACCGCTGGAAGATTCCAGCAGGCCTGAATGGAACACCGATGCCAGCCCCCCATCACAGAAATCAAGCTTGAGAAATCAGTCGTTCAATACAATGAGGCACTCAGTCCGCATGGCTCAGTTTCTCGCTTTTCCGTTTGTATAGATATAATCCCACCCCCAAGACATTGTTCTAACCCCCAAGAATGTGGATCAACAATATTGACTGTCTAACAACTGTGGTTATACAGATTTGACCAGAACTTTAATCAAGTAAAACCATATCGGATGAATCTCCTGAAGATTGATCAGTATGAGCGCTCCGGCTGATCGATAAACAGGGGCGGTGAATACAACTCGTCGATCACTAATGGCCCAATGCGCTGTAACCCTCAGCAGAAACCGTCATTCGCCCAACTTTAAATGGATAGTGACGTAATCGACCAGAGATACTGATCGAAATTTCAATGAGGATAGAAAACCATCAGTCACTGCTATCTAAGCACTTGGTTAAAATTTTCTTGGACGTCTTGAAGTCTCGTTACTAAATTGGAGTGTACCAATCTGATGGACTTCCAGAGGACGGTATGCCACTTGATTTTAAAAACGTATGATTCGGTTTCTTCAGTTAATTCTGGAACGAATTATGAGTTCGTTTTTCGAAGGCCAAATTCGAGTGACAATAGTGGGCCTTACAATGAGGGACCTCTCGGAACTGGAAGCACTTCGGTGAGGTGTTGTGAAGATCACGCACCCCAACTTCCAACAAAAACTAATCTGCATGTCAAACAGACGCAAGTTCATCTCGTAGTAAAGATTAGTGCAAAACAAGTCTATCAAAAGGTTCTCCCTCATTTTACTAACAAGTACAAACCTAACTAATAACATTCAAGCCAAGCAGAAGTGGAACCTCAATAAACTGTCATGACATCATCTAGGTTAAAGATGGAACTAAAAGTACTCCTGCTTGAGCGGTCTCAAGCCTCAAGGTACTCACCAAATGTACTTACCTCTGAAAGGCGGTTGATGTATGGCACTGGACCCAGTGTTGCTCTGTTCAGTGCTTAACCTAGATAGAGCATACTAACACGCAGTCTGTTTCCTTGAAAGTTCATTCATTGTACAGACTCTCTCCCGGACAGCCGGACACATAGTGGGATTGAGTAGGCCTAGCACACGCTTGGGCAACGTCCGTAGAAGCATGGTTATAAAGCAAGAAATCAATTCCTAGACGTACATTTTTTTCCATAGCATTCTCAAATGTATCAGCCGTCAATCAAAGATGCGGTAACAGCTGAATTTCAGCTCATACAACCTTGCATCCCTATGGACGTAAACAAATTCATTTCTCAAGGTCAGGGACAACCTCAAGCCTCCAGGATGCATGAAGAATTTTTCAAATAGATTTGAATTGACTTGAATTTGGCTGTACGATTTCCCGCTTTTTCAGCGAGAGGGCAAATGCTTTTGCTTAAGGACTGTTCCGGTAGTGAAAATAAAATAACTCAAAATTAGTTCTTGTTGAATTTTGGACCATGGTTGACAATGACTTGTGCAATAGTGTTGTCCTTTTAAAACTCATAATCCCGCCTGTAGATCTGACAAGGACGTTTTTGGATGATGAGGATATTAGTGGTTCTGTTCTGCTTTTGAAGACCTCGACTGCTTCAGTGGTTCACTCGATTGTCCTTAAGTTCAACACGTCTGCTAATATTTGCTTGTAGAGTCCGTCTCCACCCAGTCTTAGGCAACTCCTAGGACCTCTTTGGGCGTTTTGCTCGAAGGGGTTGTGTTTGTGCGTTGAGAAAAGTACTTTCCATACGGCTTTGTAATTTTGCATAGGATTACTTAGTTGGCTGAATCAAACCAAAACAATTACAGAGGGTGGACCATGAAGATTCCATCAGATGTGTGTTTGAAAACCGTCAGGGTGGCAAATTTCTGTACAAAATAAAGTGAGTAAATGTGACCTTTTAAGTTGAATACCAACCATTTACCGGGTAATAGGGCACTTGGTGTCAAGTGTCTGGCCACCAAAAGTAGGTAGGTAGTATCTTGTCAGCCTACACAACATTTCGTCACTTGGTTGCCGCCCAATGCTTACCATCCTCTCCTTATGGTTTTACCCGCTGAGATTCAAACTGCGCGCGTGTACACTTTCAAGGATACGCCGTATTGATTGATCTTTTGACGACATCACGCCTGGTCTGAGTTGTATGTTTTCACATCCGGTTCAAATGAGAACGTCGGGCTGAGGGGTGGGTCAATTCCCAAACCAGTCGGTTGGGAGTTGTTTTTCCTGACCACGCCCTTGATGAGATCGGAGAGGGGATAGATAAAACAGCGCAACAATTGTTCATTCATACGCAGACACAAGTTATGATAACCAATAAAAGTGTCTAAATGTCCGGTCACTCCATGGCTTGTTTTTGGTGACAGTAATGTCTAAATGTCCGGTCACTCCATGGCTTGATTTTGGTTACAGTAGCGCTTGTTTTGGTCCAAGGAATCCACAAGTTATTTGATGGTTTTATCGTAGTGAATATCTTCCATAAGGAAAAAGAGAAAACTAAACTCAGGCACAAATGAATACTTTAGTTGAATTCGGAGATATCGACCATATTAAGGCCGCTCTCCTGAATGGAAATACCATCCGATTTATAAAAAACATCAGGCTCTCTAAGAGTCGAGCTAAATTAGAACACAACTGGAACAGCGTACAAACTTTTTTGTGCTTTGTTTTACGTTAAAAACGAATGAGACTGGTAGATGGAACTGGAACACCCTATAGAGGAAAATGTTGGTAGCTCGGGTACGTCTGATTCTGTGGCGAGAATCCTCACTTTTAGAGCATCGAAGCTTCTGCCTGTTGCTGTAGCGTGAACGGACAGGCCTTTGTGGTAGGCGACTCCAGAGCCATTGGAATAGTATCAGCCGGAATGGTTGAAACAGTTAGGTCTGTTTCCAGTTAATATTGAGCAGGTGTGATGTAGGATCAAAACTTTTGATATTATCAGCGATCATTAGAGCATAAATCTTGCTAGTAGATTAATCCTTCGCAATCAAGCTAACCGCGGAGAATTGTATTAGACATCAACTGAAACTAGAGCGACATACTTTGCTCCATAATGGTACTCACAAAGTAAAGATGGACCGGCGAATAGTTCGATTTTCGACTGTCATACACTCATAAATTGCTGTTCTACGTGTTCTTACCCAATAGAACGCACTAAACAAAGAACGACATTTTTCGCCCCAAATCAGGATAAATATACCCCCGAGCATCTGAAAACCATCTATTTTTGGTCACTTATCGACATTTTTTTTACACAAATGATGAATAGACAAGTAACATTCATCACGCAGAATAAGGTTTTAAAAGAATTCGACCTGTATGAAAGCACATCAAGCTGATGCGTAATGGGATGATGTATCCATGAGACGACTGTTCCTCCCGAGTGAAAATTGGGCAGTTTGGCTTTCGAAGGGAGGGCAGGAACTGCATAAAGTGATCCACCTTCGGAACCTGTGGGTGAATACTGTTCACGTGCGTTCCTTCCTTTCGGTCCCAGTGGAACGGTTGGTCCCTACCGTTGTATTCTGGCTGTGGGTGCAGCCCACTGGATGCTGCCGATCGTTCGGTCGGTGAGCTAGGTTCCGTCAACCTCCGCACTCGGTGTCAACTCAAAACACTGTTTGATCCATCTCAGGTGGTCTGTCGGTGTCACATTCTAAGACGTGCTGATGCGCATTGCCTTTTGGATTGCCTGATTAAACTGAGAGGCCAATGCGTGTGTGTGCGCAGCTGTGGGCAAACGGTATATGTGGAGTGGATGACCGAACAACTGTGCAAATAGCTCGGATTTTGAAGAGGCGTGCAACGTGCGGCATTTAGTTTTTACGTTTTTACCGGAATGCCGGCGATCGTATGTCATATCAAACACACAGTAACTTGTTCAATGAACTGACGTGCAGTGGTTGCAGCTACTAAAGCTTCTTTCACGTTTTCTAAGAAGAATAAGGGAATAAGGCGATGGCTCACTCTGCGCACTGGTCATAAATGGAACTATTTAACCAGTGTGAGTGAGATCTAGGCAGTGAAGGCGATAGCTTTGATGCAAGACTGCCATTGACTGTATGACACAGCTGAATCAGTCAGGGTCACTAAGCACTGGTAAAAAAATCATGGTTTTGTGTCGTAGTATAAACAAGAACCTTAATTTCCTCTTTCTTTTGAACCTCGTTTTCTTTCAGATACCTACGTTCTGCGGACTTCTGGATAGCTCGTTCTGGCGATCACGATACCAACTGGGCACTGCCGGAAGGCTATTGGCGGCAACGAGTAAAACGTTCCTTTCGGGGATTTTTCTATACTAATCGCAGTCGTCTGTCGTGGACTTGGAAGGATATTTTGGTTAGCTGTGAATATGATGGGAGAACTTGTGAAATCGATGAGCATGCCGTGGAAGCTCCGACAGCGGTCATGCCAATCCATGAAGAGCGTCATTGGGAATCGAAATATGAATATCCTCGTTTGGTGAGTAGGGTGTCAAACGTAGAACCAAGTCTACTCTCTGGTTGGCCCAGAGGAATGCCTGATCCGGTTAAAATGTTGGAAAAAACAGAACCTTGGCCCAGAGGGAAGGTCGTCATTCTTGATCATCCATCAAAATACTATTGCTTCCAAGTATGTAATCGATATGTATTTATGAATCGCTGGTTGAGACACATATGTATTGTGTGTGTGTCTGTGTGAATAATGACTTTACAAAAGCTGATATTGCGTAATACCCTAAATCAAGTAAAGAGTTGAATATGCCTCTCAAGTTTGCTAACCAGGAGCAAAATCCAGTAATGTGCATAATGCGATAGTTTGCGTACCCCAGTAACCCACTGAGTTATCCTCAAGGATGCACATACACTAGCCGCGGCTTCTCTCCTACCAGGTTATCCAGTAAATAGGCGTAGGGCAAACACTGCCCTCTGGCCCTTCAATTTGCGAGTTGGAAGAAGTGTGGTAATTTTTTCCAAAAACTTGGTCTTTATCCAACCATCGTTGCTTTGCGGTCGGACCTTTGAGCCAAAGACTTTGTTTGAGTACCCAAATTGTCTTCCTGTCTATGTTTTTGATGCCATGATAGTCCCTCCACCCACACAGCCATAAACTTTGTCGATACAAGTACATTAATGTTTCGTCGGTCGTCACGTCATGGTACCACTCGGGGTCGCTTTATTTACCACATACAGCAGGGCGGATAAACGAAATAGGGCGAGTGCTGACCCTTCTTATCTTTCTTCATCATTATTTTTTAACCTTCGACCTGTCCCATTTTACAATCACTCTTATGTAGATTCTAGCTGCAGACATATGTCATTGACACTTACACCGAAGCTCACATATACCGCTGGGTGCTCACTGTTCAGGCCTAATCATCATATTCTTGTTGCAGCCCTTAACCTAAGAACTCTTAGATAGGTCGACCAACAAGCTGCTGTTGTGCGTGCTCTAGATACTCTGTTGACTGACGTCTGTCGCAGTTCTGAATCTCGGACACAAGATCCAAGTGCAGTTGCTTACAACATCCTCAGTATCTGGCGGCTACAGACTACGGTTGAACTCGAAGCTGCTGCAGCTGATTGCGCTGGTGTTGGTGTAGCTTTTCTTTTACGAGCTGAGGATTCATCACTCGACTGGATACACGTAAGCATCCGGCTCTCTGCCGTACGGGTTTTTACTTCGATAAAAACTGCCACACTTGCTAAATGCTTTTTGCTATCGCGTTCATTTATATACCAAGGAACACAGCTCCAGTTCATTGACACAAGTTCATGGAGAGCTGATTGCTCTTTTGTCCATTAATTGCTAAATTCTTCGCTATCGAAGCAAGGCCCCTGATCGGTTAGGATCATTTTTGGCACCCCATGGTTGGCCACGATGTGATGCATTACCACTCCGCTGATCGTCGTTGCCCGTTGATTTGGCACGGCTGTCGCCTCGATTCACCGTGACAGGTGTTCTGTCATTATCACGATATGTTGGTTCTCGCTGGTTGTCACCGGAAAGAGGCCCATAACGTCAACCGACCATAACTCGCCGATTTCTGAGACAGAAATAGGTACCATGGGATGGGTTGCCTTGTCATTTCGAGGTTTTAGGTAAAAAAATTATTTTACCCAGTGGCATGAATGACAGACCAACAATTTACCATGGACCATTCAGGGATTAATCGCTTGCGACCTAAAAAGCAATTGAAAACAAACCGCATTTATATTGCGCTGATGACAAAATCTTATTGGGCCCTGTCTGGACCGCTGTGTTTTCATGTCCTTCTCCTCACCAGATCCCAAACCCACCACCCTGGTCCCCATTCGCCACCTGATTCTCTGTACCTCTAAGTTTATTGAAACAAGCCCGATGTTATTCTGATTACACGCATCGGATTATCAAGAAAACGGTCTCACTAGGACGGATGTTGGGGGTTTTGAGTATGTGCATAAGCGATACAAGGAGAAAATAAACTGCACGCTTTTCATGAAGGGAACTACTCACAAGGTTGCCGAAGACTCTTCGCCAGCCCAGACCGGTTTCTTCCTTTTTGGAGCTAATCGGGTAGGCGCCGTCTCCGAGTTTCCGATGACTTCATGTTCTAGGTGAATCAGATTGCACGAAGTTTGACAAAAACAACATCCGCGCTTTGACATGCTCAAAAGCCTCATGTGCTTCCCGGGTCCATTCAAGTTTCCGATTTTTTCCCGAGCAAGTCGTACAGTGGAGCAACAATCGTGTTGAAATTCTTGACAAACCGGCTGTAGTATGCTGCTCGTCCAATAAACTGCCGTAGGGATCGCTTTGAATTGGTAACAGCACAGTCCTCGATCTTTGCCAATTCTTTCGGCAGTGAGCTAATTTCTCCTTGACCCACTTTATGTCCCAACAGTGTCACCGAACTCCGAACCAGCTGTCTTGGCTTCATTTATCCGCAGGCCAGCCTCACGGATACGCTGCAATACGGCCTTCAATTGAACTGCATGCTCTGGTTCCGAATTGCTGTACACAACGATATCGTCTTCGTGCACGGCAACGTTCTGGAGTCCCTTCGTTAGATGAAGCATCAAGTGCCGGAATGTGAATGGTTCAACAGACAAACCAAAAGATGTCCGTCTTAAGGCGCGGATGTCGACCGTACATCAGCATAAACGGGGACTTGCCTGTGGTTGGTAGTTGCCAGTATCCGGAACGCAAGTCTAACGCAGTGAAATATCGAGAATGCTGGAGGGACTCGAAAATCTTCGCAACCGAAGGGACAGCTACAACCCGATTTACGGACAGTTCATTCAAACGCCGGAACTCCACGCAAAACCGGTATTTTCCGTTCGCCTTCCTTACAAGGACAACTGGGGAGTTGACTGTTGGCTTCCCCTATTGCGCTATTGTTCAACATCTCGTGAACTTGTTTACGGACCTCCTCCCGTAGACGGAACGGAAGCAGACGGGGCCGTAAGGTCGAGAGCATCGAAAGCGCGACACTCCGTCTAGTCCCGGCAAAGTCCGATCCAACGGTTGCTTCAGGCTGGCAAGAACACGGCTGGGTCCCATTCTGGCCGTCTTGAACCACTTCGTAGCCTCCTAGCGGTCGGCCGGTGTGTCGAACTACGCTGCAAGAGCTTCCTTCGCAGCGGCCCAGTCCACCTTCCGAGAGCCCCTTCTGGCCGCACCCAGGGCTGCCTCCACCCGGCCCCTGAGGAGGGTCTTCACCTTCGCTAACTTATCCCGGCTGGTCTCCTGTCCAAATGTAAACGAATGCTACAATGCAATTCCACAATTTCCGTAATAAATCCCGCTTTCCAATAGACGCACTGCGGAGTTACGAGAAAACGTATTACTGGCATGCCTCATCAGTAGTTTCCGCTGTTACACAGGTAGGCGCACCAGGCTACTATATCCGTTGGGGCAACTACCCCCAGGCTAGTAGCAAATGGTTGTAGGGCGTCATTTAAAGTTTCGGACAAACTAATCACATCGTCAGTGTTGACACATTTACTTGTTCCCACATGTTAATCCAGGTGCCTCCAGCTCGTGCTAGTGGATGTCCGGGGTTCAAACCTCACCACAGCCAAAGATGGGCACTGTTGATGAGCCCTAATAAGAACTAAACTCGACTGCAATACATACTGTCTTTTGTGTGAACTAACCAGGATAATTACGCTACGGCAGGATGAAGATTGTTCGAGTGAGCCCAACCCAAATACAACTACCTAATTTAGGATATTGTGAAGTGGATAGTACGCAATAAAAGTGCCCGCTGGGGACGACAGTAAATAAAGGGGCTCTGACAGTTCTCGTTACCCTTCATGCCCACTTAGTGCAACCCTTCCGCAAAACGAATGCGATGGTATATCGATGGAAAAGTTGTACAAACTTGGATTTTTCGTGACAGAAACTGAACGGAGCTTGCCGGGTAAGTCTGTGTATAAGACCTAACAGATAATACTGAACTTATTCGCTGTAATTGCTCCATATTTTCCGACTGAAATGAATGGCTACCGTTCGTTTCTTCTGCCCTTGAAATATTTTGTGACAGCTCCGTCTCAAAAGGTCTACAATCAAAGAACCGGGCTCGGCGCGAGGACTGCATCTGGTGCTTCGAAGACCATACGATGCCAGTAAAACACAGCCAGCCTTGTTAAGCGTTGAGACACGTCCACCCGTTTTACAGGTAACAGAATAATCGTTAAATTCCCTAGTTACTGTTTTTGGCTCACTTTCCGGAGTCTACTCTTGTTCGTAATTCCAGTGTGACTAGTATAAAGTATTTTGTGACCACTATGCAAAGTTCAGTTACTAACAAGTATGAAAAGTGTTAAGATAGACATCCGAATAGGAGTCCAATTTCGAAAAAACAATTCTTATGTCTCTAACTCAGTACTTCGATTCTCGCACTAGTAGAAAAATGCAGTACCAAATTTTTTAACTGGAAAAGCATTTCCAGTGCATCTTAATCTCCCTCCCTCCCCTACTGATGCAGCCGACAACCACTTTTATTTGTAAAGTAGACGGATTCGTAAATGGAAAATTGTTCCCTGTAAACAATTTATGGCTCCTCTGGCTTGAGTCGTCTTCAGTTATGATCCCATGATCTCTTTGTCATACTGAGTGTTATGCCTGCAGAATTAAGATGACCGTGGTAATTGGAGAGAGCAAAGTATATAACATATGTGTTACACTCGTTGAGAATAAGCAAAAAATCACCTTAGATCACTAACTGGCAAAGAAACAAAAAATTGTCTATGAGAATAAGCAAAAAATCACCTTAGATCATTAACTGGCAAAGAAACAAAAAATTGTCTGAGGAAGAAAAAATATACACATCAGTATATTTGGAAAAGTTTCTAGTAATCCCCGAGTCGTTGTCTGAAATTTTCTAGTGTGACTGAGGGAGACTACTGTGAAACACAAGAAAGTTCTATAGAAAAATGAAAACTGTTTAAGCATGCTGTGGAACGCCTGGTTGAGATGCACTCACTTAATGGAAGGGTAGTTAGTTGAAAGTGCATTCTCTGACACTTGAAGCGATGAAAAACATACCAAAGCCTTCTGAGTCAAAAAGATGACAAATATCGAGGTGCAAGCACGTGAATTAGAAATATTTGAGACTAGGCCTCATTCTGATGTTGAACATAATGGTACTGCACTTACCCACGCCCGAACAGAAGGTGAACAGAATGCCTTGATGTGTAACATTGAATGACGGCAACACAGTATAATTCCCATTTGTAATAAATCTACTGTGATTCCTGAATTATGAAGCACTATATCAATAAGGAATAAGTCACACTCAATCTGGAATTACTTGTATCGGTCAAAACACAGTTCACCAGACATATGTTACTTGGTAACTAGGATAGGGGGCGAGTTGGCTC
This sequence comes from Clonorchis sinensis, assembly GCA_003604175.2. Taxonomy (NCBI): domain Eukaryota; kingdom Metazoa; phylum Platyhelminthes; class Trematoda; order Opisthorchiida; family Opisthorchiidae; genus Clonorchis; species Clonorchis sinensis. Next base: position 29,560,704 of record CM030370.1, read on the forward strand.
AGTGATTAGAGCGCAAACCGGAAGGTCCGTAGTTCGAACTCGGCCTCTGCCTCTTGGCTTTGCCTGTCTACGCTTGGGCAACTTGGCAGTATCCCAGCCCTCGTGCTTCCTTCAGGTGGCCTGGCAACCAGACGCCAAAAGGGTGCTACAGCTGAACATTTTTTTAGAGAATAGGAAAACAACGATAACATAAAAAACCCACTTCCTCAGTCCGTGAATTGGCGATAAGTATCATTTGCGTATTCTTCAAACTGAACCGCCTCGCTTGTGTGGCTTTCGCTTTTTCGGTGGAATGTCAATTGTCTCTGTAAATGCTCCATGCACTGTAATGAACAATGGCCTAACGTATCGGTGTTTCACCAATTTATCATGGCCAGTTCATCGCCAGTCCAGTTTATGCCGGGGCTAGTTTACCTCCGGAAAAAATCATCACGACACCAACTAATTAAGTATACAAGTGTCTCATGGTTGAACTAGCCCTTGGAATGCCCATGAAGTGTGCTTGCACCCAAGCAACACGCAACATCAGTCCAAATAGCTAATTGGACTGAGAGTCATTTTCCAATGATAGTGGTAGCAAAACAGCTAAACATGGCATCAAACGCCCAGCTAAGAAAGTCGATTACGATATCTCGGACATCGCCAAGCTTTACTACGGTCAATGCTAGTGTCATGACACAAAGAAGAAGTTAGTCTGAGGGCCAGAGTGTGGGTTGGAAAACGAAAGGAGTCCAGTACACTGTGTCTTTGGCAAGTATCCTTGCCCAACTTTTGGGATTGTAATGCTGCCCATACCTCCAAAAACTCTCAAACGTTCTCCTTGAGAAATAGATACCCAACGACAAACAGCCCCAGCTTCTCCTTTGAAAACCATGCCTAACTAACCTTTTAAAGGGTATACAGGCTTTCTTACAAAGACGCACACCAAAAAACACCGAAGACAGTGCCAGAGTGCACTATTTGCTGAATTCTGCTCTTGATTGCGCATCAGTGGTCTGTAAGTTTCTCCTGTCCTTACACATCCGTGTCCTACCAGCTGTCTTCCTCATTTGCACAGGTTTTTGTGCAAAGCACTGAAAATCCAACCTGACTTGGATTCTGGCTGATGTCACTAAATGCAAATAAAAATATATGGATAACCAGCAGATGAACGGATTGTATTTAGATACAAAATAACAGTCGTGTATTCAAAAAACCAACGAATCAGTGGCTTTTGATGTCTTGGTTGTTGATGTGAAGGGCAGATGCTGTGAAGTAAAACGAATGTGTATTTCTGTGTCGGTCGGGAGTTGACAAAGAAGGAGCAGGCAGATGAACATAGCAGGACTCATAATATAAACAGGAGGAGCCTCATTTGGAATGTGTTTTAATGAAGTTAGGTGGTAGTTGATAGAGGATAACCCCCATCAAGATGATTTTGTTCGATAACAAATCGGCTGGCGATCAACTTGACTGGTGACAAATTAGTCCCTGATAAGATGAACAAGTGATAAACTGGCTTATGTGGATTGACTTGCAAATATTTTGCCTATGATGGCCTACGATCGACTGCCAGTTCACCAGGGGGGGGGCTTACGGGGATGAACGTGAGAAGGGCCATACACTTGTAAGAAGGGAAATGTTTTGTCATGGATGGAGCGTATATCCTGTTTTAGTGCATCCTGCACCAACAGAATTGCCATGATGTTGGATCTCAAAAGCTGTAAGGTTGGATTTCAGGCCTCGAACTCCATGGAAATGCGTGTGAAAAATCACATGGAAGTGAGATAACCCATGTTACTGATAAGGCTGAAATAAGAAAGGAAATGACAATAGTGTTAGGCCAGAGTTGGACCAGTCTGCTAGACGAAACAGCTATTTCAAAACTTTCCAAAGAACTTCGCTGAACACTCTTTGAAGTACAATCATGGTTCTTCAGTCTGGTTTCTCGTCCACTGGCAGTGCTTGTTTAACGTTAAAAATTCACCAGTCAGTTTTTTCTCAATTTTTTGAGTTTTTTTCTCACTACACGGTTGGGACTAGCTGATTTTAGCTACGGAGCCTGACACGAAACCGACTACAATGAAAGTGATTAGCTACCAGTTGTGCGATCACAATTTACTATTTCCGGTGCTAATCTAGGACGGGCGGCCTATAAGCCACATCACTTCCATGCCACATAAAACACACAGAGCTTACTGAATTTATAACGGAAGATCCAGAGTAACTGAGAAATCGCAGTGAAGTTAATGGGTTATAGGGATAACGCAGTTTTCCATCTAATCAGTGCTGAATTCCTATAGCCCCGTGTGTAGTTGGAATGATGAATAGGTCAGTCCATGTTCAGTCATTTGTATTTGGTTTATGCCCTACCACATTAAACAGAAGAATATTTGCTTTCAGTCTTGGGATGACCGGCTCTTCTTGAGACAGCCTGAGTCAAACGCAAGCAAACGTGATGCCCGACAAGCGGTAGCTGCGGATGGATTTCACGTATTGATTAGCCGAGCGGCCAAAAAGGAAGAAGATGGCTCTTTTTCTACTGATGACATCTACAAGACAAGCAGCAGCCGAGCTGCTGTCAGGTTCGGCGTGCGCTACGGACAATCAATTAGTGTCAGCCTAAATCAGTTTGTAAGTCTGGAATACACATTTTTTTCTTCCGTTTGCTCTGCGCAACAAGCCTCTTGCTGCTGTTGTGGTATTAAATGGAAGTACTATTCAAAAGTAGAACCTAATGATCATGGTTTCGGTCTTGATTTCGCAAGCGCTTCCCCAAATATATTGAAGTACCATTAGGTTGTCGGCTGTTCCAGATTGACAGCTTATTAGATGGGCAGGAAAAGGGCTGAATGCAGAACTCTAGGATTTTTGTACTAGAGTTCACTATTACCCAATGTCCTATCTCAAAATACAAGAAACACAAACTGTGCGCGCACGTTGGCTTCATGCGGCAGCACAGAATACGGGTATACCTAAAGCATTCTGTCCATTCACAGTGTCAGAAAGCATTAGTTGTAGCTGATAGCTTGTGTTACATCGCCTCTTTCCAGACGCCATCTCACCTATCCCATCTTTTTATTGCCGTAGAGGCAGCTTATGATGCCCAGGTAAAAGACGTTTACAAACACATTTGATGAGGTTCTATGCTTTATGGTCACCAATCACGATCACTGCTGCATAGATGCGTAGTTGCCGTGCCAATCACTACTCTAAGTAGCTGCAAAAAATCTTGCAGTCCCGACTGCTGGTTAACCGTCAGGTTAGTCTTGAGCAACTTACGAAAATGCAAGCTAGGCTGTCCCCCGGTAGTAGTGGTCCTTTGGTTAGTTGCTGGTCCGCGATATACACCCTAGCACAAAGTATCCCTGGTCATAACAAGTTTGATTCAAGCAATATATTCAATACTAGGAACGGCGGTGGCACGAACATCTTCTACAGCCACGGCATTGTCGTCTACCAACAAAGGCATCGATTTCCTTACCAACTCTGCACTAGCGAAAACCTAGAAGTAGGCACCAAGTGGCCTGAGGAAATGGAATGAAGAATGCTGAGAAGCGCATTGAGGCTGCTACCACGATGATTCACGTGAATCTTCCGTGCTTGACTGGAGATGTTGACAAATGTAGCTCTGAACCGACCTATGGTGCTCTCACACCGATGGCCGCTTAGCGTTCGAGCCATAGACAGCTTGGATTTTTTCAGGTTTCGGTCATGACTGGTAGCTTTCTTGTTTGTGCTTGCCAAAAACACACGTCGGAATACATAGTAGGTTTAAACTGTTGCGTGTGGCTGAGCTTTTAGGAACCGTTAAAAACTTTTGCAATTTACGCTGGTTGCACACGTTAAAAAATACCATCCAAGATAACCCTGGACTTAACCTCGCCTGTACTACTCTAGTGACTAGTTTGAGTAGTTAGACTGTTAAGGAGTGCTACAGGTATCTCCAACACAGCTACAGTGTCTGTCGTTTTTAGGAGCGACACGATGTTTTGTGAATATACTCGCAAATTTAGGGTAACTGTTGGCAAACATAAAACACGTTGCTACCAAAAATGTGAAGTCCGTCCTCCTACAAAGAATTAAGCTCATAAAAACTCGTGTGATGTTTAGGTCGCCTGAACAGTGCCTATCATTTACAGGAATTTCGGGTAAGATAAGTTCGGGACAAGAAAATGTAAAATCGCGAACCGAGATGACATAGGTCAATAGAAGCTGAAAGGAACAAAGCGGAAGAAAGCAAAACACCCACATTGTCAGCTGATAGCACGTCGTCAACTCACAGATGATGCGTTGGATTGACTGGTAAAATGCACGCACGTCTGACAGTCTTGATTTGTTCTATTTTCGACTACAGAAATTAATTTTTGCCACAATTGTGAGCACATGACTCCGGAAGGTCGAACTTAAAGCAACTAAACACAGGAAAGACCACACGAATAAGGTCAACAGATAAAAATCTGGCTGCCAGGTTTTATAAAGAGTGAGATTTACTCACAAGCATATTTATTTGCGAGACCATGTTGACGTCTGGTGAATAGTGTAGATATTCACCATAAACTGATCGCCACCTGCTCCAAAACCTGTCACATCCGCGTCTGCTGAGCTATTCGTTCGAATCTTCTGGAAGCACTGGGCGTCACCTTTACCGTACAATCTAATTATGTAATTTATATGCACTCCACATATCTAGAATAAATACTAGTTTGAGAAATTCGTAAGTCTGCGTCGGGGTACGAAGCATTATCCCAGACAGTGGACGGTCTGTTGACATCCTGTGAATATAGTCCAAATGGCAGCTCTCACACGCACTGGTTGCGGCATGGAATTGAATACGATTCTCTTTTGACAATGAAGCCGGTGAAATCAGTAGTTGATATTGCACCAGTAAATTGGAAGTTCATTCCTCTACTACTGGACACACCGGGAAGCGTTCATGTGTCTCTAAGTGACTTAACTCTGTTTCGGTGGAAAGGTGAATTGAAGATTGCTTGACGGAATAAAAGCCATAAGGTTGCCGAAAACTCTTCGATAGCACAGGACGGGGTTCACTCCTTTTTGAGCTCATCAGATGGACGTGGCCCCCAGTTTCAGCTAGCTCCATACCCAAACTGTACGCAGTTAGCGACCTACAGCCATTTACAAACTAACTTGATGAATGTATTCTGCGAAATGCATACAATGTAGTCTCAGGCAGGAAGTTTATGGAAACCCGGGTGTGTGCCTACCCGATGAACCTCAAGAATGATAAAACCGGTCATTGGCTGTCAAAAGGTTTTTAGCAACCTTGTGAGTAGTTTCCTCCAAGAAAATAAAGTGCAGTGTCTCCAATATCCTACAGGTGACACAAGAGGCGGCCTTTGTACAATAGCTTCAGTTAAAGAATCTTATAAACATTTCAGTTGCGTTTTAACCAAAAAGCCGTTTACAGTCTGTTTCGTTGGCTCAATCATCGGCCACTAAGAGCGTAGCTTTAAAAACCTTCCTGTTTCTCGTCCGCTTCCTATCACTTGAGTTCATCGCCTGACAAATGGGATGGAAGTGCTTCACTGTGAGCAAGCATCCGTCTATTGCTAGTGTCGCCAAAACTATGTTCTTGCCAAATTCAGCGGCTGGTCAAAGAGGTAATGTGGACAGTGTTACTACTGAACCTCTCGACACAACTAACCGATTCCTCTGATTCCGCGCCATTCGCAGCACCATTTCGGACCCTGTTCCCCAAAAGGGGCTTGGCTCCAGTTTCCTAAACTCTCAGCCAGTAATTGACCATCTGCCGTTTCAAGCCAGTTAGTGGAGCAACGTGTCCCATTTTTTCCAATCCTCGAATGCATGACGAACCAGTTATCATACTTGATCAGAATAACGGTAACCAAAGCCTTGCCGAGCTACCTAAAGGGTTTCGTGCTTCAAACAATTGATTCGGTTTCTTCTGGTGTGATCTTTCTACTGGTCTGTTTGATAAAATTAGGGATACAAAAGCAACCAACCTGATGGAGGTTGCGTTTGTCGTGTCATAGCTCATTTTACAGGGCAGCCACGATTGAAAGGATAAAATTAGGGATACAAAAGCAACCAACATGGTGGAGGTTGCGTTTGTCCTGTCATAGCTCACTTTACAGGGCAACCACGATTGAAAATCAATAGGGCTTCTTGCCTTGCATACTGTTGGCTGTTGGAAGGACGCACATGCTTCCGAGCCATCTCACTAATTCTACGCCGTAGCATACCGTGTCATGCTTATCGGCTATCCAAGCTTTTTCAACACAGCTCTATCTCTGAGATGAAATAGCGAATTCTATGGGGGTGCGGAACTGTCGTTTGGTCGGTTGATTCTCTTCACATTCCATAATCCCGACTGTAGAGGACAGATTTCACCGCACACCCTGGGAACACGAAATTCGGCCGAACTTAAAGTGGATGCCTATGTGGTGTATCAAGACAAGAACCGCACCTGAGTCTCTCACATGGATTTCGGTTAATCCACCAGCTAAGCTCTGTTTTCTTACCAATATCCTATTGAGCAAGACAAGCGAGCGCATGAAGAAGTCGACCTGAGTGTCTCAAATTCGCTCGGACCAACTGAACCTGCAACATTTGCCGGCATTCGACTGAGTTATGGCTGACCATACACACTGGGCTTGTTTCGGTTAGCCTTCGTCGTTTATGTTTTTTTTCAGATTGTTCACACAAAACCGCATTGACGCCACCTGGCTAGCGAGTCTCTCTGTCTTAGCAGCAAGACTTGGCCATCACACCAGCCCAGAAACTAGTCAGGTTTACACGGATTGCGGTGGGTGATGGATGGGAAGGAGCTTGATTTGGAGTTTAAGAGCGATGTTCCACGTTGCGTAATTTTTTGGGGTTATCACGCGGTAATCCAGTGAATGGCAATCAATCGATTGAGAGTTTATGCCGCTTTGTTGGACAATGACGTTGTACGCTGGCAGCGAAGTGTGAAAGTCACTACCATCAAACTCAGCTGCGCTGTTCATTGTCGTCTCCCTGGATGGGGTCCACGGAAAGGGACAGACCAAGTGTTACAGACTTTGTCAGACGCTAAGTCGCGCCCTCAATGGCGCTCGTGCACCCAAGCTTTTGTCTTCAATACACAGTATCCCTTCCAGTCTCCTCAGTGAAAAATCCACTGACAACCATTTTCTACGCATCAATTATATTAGCTACCGTTTCCAATGAGCAGCTATCTATCCCACCAACAAAAAACTATGGCAGCCTGAATCACTATACGAAAGGCATGCAGTTTTTAAAGTTAATGGTGATGATGTTGTTTAATATGGTGACCACTGGTAGATCAAACTCTTTACACTACATAATTCAGAGCCAATTGATCTGTGGGTTTGGCTAGTCTGATCGATGTTTCCTTTCAGCAAGAATCGAAAGTTAACATTGGAAATAAACCTGCAGATTTTGATGGAACTTGCGCAGTCTAAAGTGACACAAACAACCGTGGTGAAAGACATGGGGATTTTCAGAAGGACCGTGAAAAGTGTCACCAGGAAATGACCCCGTCGCGCGGGCATCAGCCAATATTCGCAAACTGTATGTGTTAAAATAAATGCTAAGATATGACAACAATGCCAGATCGAAGTTCGGGGATCTCATATATCGGAGAGAAGAAAACGGGCAATTCCAAGTAAATAAATGTATAGTTTTTGAGAAGACCTCGAAGCTAGCCGGGTCCTCGAAAATAGTATTTCAAGACATCCGGGGGATGGCTTCGCCATCAGTACTAGAGATATCCTGTTAATCTTTTCAAACAAGTGGAATTTAGCCGTATGTTTCCTGATAACATATATGTGATGAAAGGAAGTCAGTGCCAGTGGACACTGTCAAAAAGTATCGTCCGCGTGCTGGCAGGATACGAATTTCAGAGTGTTTTCACCACTGACGAAACCATTCTACATTAAAAAGTCCCGTCAAAGCAGATATTCGAAAGATATTGTTTTCCAGCTTTTGGTTATATGTATCAGCTACTGTCTCTAATGAGCAGCTATCTACCCCATCTCCCCAAGTTATCGGTGAACGAAACTGTGGCAGCTATAATCACTGTACGACAAGTACGCGGTTCTTACAGCTGATAATGATGGTGATGATAATCAGAAGAGCAAGTCATCTTGTTGTTATGCGCCAGTATGATCCACGAGAGTGTTCAGTTTATGGGTGAATGAGGACCTTTCAAAAACTGTTTCGCTTTTTCTCCTTTTGGCATCCATGTATTTAGTTGCCCCAGTTGGAACCAAAGAGAATTGTGACCTTTTCGGATTTCTATGCTTAAGGCAGTGCTAAGCACTCTTAATCAAGAGGGAATCAAATCAAAACTGGCCAATACTCCGTGTTTTAATGTTGACATCCGTTGACCTTTATTAACAAGCAACCAATTACATCATCCGTGATTAGACGATCACACACAATCAGCTGATCATACGGTCAGGAACACTTCCCTCTTAATTTTTTCTTCCTTTTCTACTCGACTGGGCCCATAATCCGCCATAGCGAGTTCAGAAAGCACTACAAGCAAGTAAGGCAACCTACCGTCACTACCAGGAACGTGCAAACAAACTCATTGTGGAATGCAGTAATTTCAAACAATGTTTTCGTGTATGTTACTTAGCCGTTCACGTGAATTCATGTCGCAGAGGAAGAAGCTGACATTTAGTATCTATGTTCACCTTATTTTCTGCTTCCTATCTTAAGAATTCGGCCTAGTTCGCATCATTTTAGGGCAGATTTTCAAAAGGGAATGGACGTACCTGGGCTACTGATCTTTTGTTTGAACCACAGTGATTAATCTGACAGCATACAAATACATAACAGTCCTAATATGTACACTAACCAAAATAATTTTAAAATCAATGGGTACAACTTAGAGACATTTTGGAAACTCACAGTATCCGAAAGCCGGCGTTAGATTTGCGCACAGGCTTTAGGTTCTTGTGAAAGACAATCACGAAAGCTTCATTTGAGATTTTGTCCTGCAAATGAAGCCAATCTTTGCTGAAAAGCCTAAAAGCACTGTACAGTTGTTCCGCTCCTATTGGGAAACATCAGCAGTATCCATATCATGAAACTTAGGGGATTTTCGGACCCGCGACCTCACCTTTAGTAGTTTGAGCACTCAATCATTCAGCCATGAGCGGCTGATCAGTAGTGTGAATAATTTGCACAAACACAGGATACAGCGTGGAACTCACTTTACGTGATCAGGTGTGATCAGTCTCCTCGAGTGACGACTTCTCAGATGAAGTATCGCTCGTCTTATGGAATTTTTATTCCTCTGAGCTACTTATATGTTGTGGTACTAGCCATTCAGTGCGATGTTCCCTAACCTTATGGATAAGGTTTCCTCGCTGTTTGCGATACGTTCGCTTTGCTCGTTGAACGGACCAAGGTCTCTCAAGTAAACAGGCTAAAAGGTAGACACCTGCTGAACAAAAGGTTTCATTCCAGAGTGTTACCTGATCACGATGAACTGTGGACTCATAATCGAATTAAAGGACCCAAGTATACCTGCAGCACAAAAGCCCATTCTCTAATCGGGTTCGCTGCCCTTAACTTAGCCATCTTTCGTCCTTTGCCTCAGCGAAGTCGCACGGTACAGAGCATACGGAGGATTTGTACGGTGACAGAAACATGCCTGGGAGGACTGAGCGCTACCCAGGACTGATCAGCTTCACAATGTTCCGGCGTTTATCCACACATTAGAAGATGGAAGTATTCCAAAAAAATTTGGAACCTGGAGCTTCTCAATATGATGTGGCTAAAGCGATGCAGGTATCCCGAAAGACCGTGCAAAATGAGCTCATGAATCGTCCTCTGCTTAATCGATACATTAAAGTAGGATCACCCTAAGAAAGATGTCGTCGGAAATCTCATCAGCAGCGCATTGACGTTAACAATGGGTAAGAATAATCCGCGTGAAGAATGACACTTTCTCGCTGACGTAGACTGAAATTTGGAAAAGAGCTGTGGAATTTGCGGGCATGCTACAGATTGAGTGATCTAAAGCGTCCAGGAGCTGGTTTAATAGTTGACGACGTCGGTGTGGCCCAGCACCACCTAAGGTAAGTTGTTCAGTCTACTTCTTCAGTTGTCCTACAGGACTCTCAGGAAGCTGAATATGCATCCAGTAAATCATGTGCCAAAACAAAAGTGATGGAAGATACAGGCCTACTTACTTTGCGTGATGCCCGCCGAGTACTTCGAAAGTTGCAATTGTTTGCACTGCTCTGTCCATTTTCTTCGCAAAACTTGATTAACTGCGTGACCGAACTTCGTTCTATTTTTACAAGTATACCAACCCGTACTGAAGATCAGACGTTATTGTTATCCCGATGGTTCTTTTTGCTATCTCTCCGATTGAAACTGGGCTTCACAAAAAATAGTATACTTTGAGTTCGCAAACAATCTCAGAGGCTGAACAATCGTTCTACGCTCTTCAGAAAATCTGTTCCCAAGATTGTCTGCTCTGTCTGGGCTGATCAGGAACTCGTGCTGCACGGACCTGTCGCCTAGGCGCATTGAATGCACTGATAATTCGTCAATTTTCAGTCGGTATCCACCCACTGCTCTCACGGCTGGCGCGCACGGTTTGCATTCAGCTTGGTTTGGTTCCCTCTCCGCCTCAGCGATACCCCTGCCCCTGTATCAATAAGGCACAGATCCCTGTTCCCGTCTATCTCGATAACCGCTTATGTGGTAGCCTGTGTCACTGCACTAATGGCAACCCACCCCGGAAAAGAGGAGCAATCCAAAGTTTTATAATTTACGTGGTCGGGTGCGACGACATTGATTCTTCTAGTGGCCAGGCATGCCACACTTGTAGCACCGACTCATTCGAGCGGGCGTCCAAGATGCCGTCCTAATGGTTGCAAGCCGTTCGGCCAGTTGGTCCACTTTGGTATGCGGTTCATCTACTGGTGAATCGTCCCTCTTCTCCTGCGATTGCAACGTGATCAGAAGTGCCTCGGTCAATTCCCGTGTCAGCTGCACAAGCTCCTCCACACTCAGCTGGCCAGTTGCTCAAGCCAACCACAACTGGGAACGAAGCGCAGGCTGCACACCTTCGACGAACTAGTCAGACAGCAACTGCTGGCGCGACACTCCGTCCAGTCCCGGCAAAGCCCGATCCAACGATTGCTTCAAGCTGGCGAAGATCACGGTTGGGTCGCATCCAGGTCCCATCGTGGCCGTCTTGATCCGCCTCATAACCTCCTGGCGGTCGGACGGGGTGTCAAACTCCACTGCAAGAACTTCCTTCGCGCGGCCCATTCCATCTTCCGAGGGTCCCTTCTAGCCGCATCCAGGGCCGCCTTCACCGGGCCTCTGAAAACGGTATTCAGTGCTTCTGGGTGATAAATGCATTCAGCTAAGATGATGTATGAGACTGAAGATAGCGAAGTATCCCAGGCTGTTCACATACAAACTCAGATTCACGTGTGATGCGGGATTTCTTGGGATTTGAGACTTCGGTCTATGGTCATTGTTGGGAAACAGCTCTCATCTAGCAGCAGGTCTCAACGAGGGTCGAATTCGTGGCTACAAATTGAATATAGGTTAAATGTAGGAAATGATTTCAAAGATTCTGGAGACCAAATCGATGCACAAATCGATGCACCAAATCGGTGCACATCCGTACGGGAGAGATATTGAAGCACTTCCGCGCGCGCATGTAGCGGTCAGCATATCGCCACTGGAACCATGTTAAGCTTTCTTTCTCGAGGTTCATTTGTGTGGAGGAGAGAATAAAAACTGTCCTGGACTAGCAGTTATTCGTCGATGTCCTTAGCTCCTCTAATCGGTGCCAGGGTAACGGATATAGTTGCTTCGGTAGATTTGTACAATTGTCTGGGGTTGATGTGAATTGTGGCTAAGACTGAGGGCAAAGAAAAAATTTCCGTTTAGGGTGGCCGCTACAATACCCTTTTGGGATTTCCGTCTAACTATTTGCTGACCATCTCGATCTGATGGAATACGATTTCCGTAGTTCTCAACAGACCACATGCAAAGGAAAAAGCTAACATGTTGCTTCGCATTTAAGAAACGTCTCGTCCCACAAAAATTCATTTTCATAGAGCTTGATCAATAAATACCACTCTGAGGCGTTCTTAGTGTTCCAGCTCGAATCCGTCCCGTGCGTAACAAGCCGGTCAATGAATCAACAACTTTATGCCCGGACCGATAATCTTCGTGTAGGATCACCGTTTCCAGTGAACTACAAAATTAGTCAGCAAATGATGGTGATGCGGAATAAAGTGAACCTATGACTTCTTAGGGTTGCTTATGGAAGGTTTGCATGATGCGAACTAATTTTCCTATGGTCAGGAAGATACTGGAAGAAGTCTGCCAACGAGTTTGTTTTCTGAACTTCATCCAATAGTTAGAGAAAATACAATCACAATATGAGTGGTTGATATGAAGAAGAATAACCTGCTAGTTTGCGTGCACGCTACGTTTCGGTAACTGCTTCAATTTGAAGTGGCGTCTCTCATATAGAACATTCCAAATCGGATCATCAGCTCTGATTCACAGCTTTGTGATCGGAGATGGGGTTGTCAGAATGAGTAACAGCTGCCTCATTAGCAGGCAGCATGCGAGGCGGTACTGATCTGTGGCGGTGCCTAGAGACGTAGGGCTATTGGGTTTCACCTCATAGTTGGAATAAGGTGGAAGTTGCCACATGCCTTACTGATTCATTAAAATCTCTGGACAAGTAGCGACTATCGTCATACTCCGTCGTTCCCCCAGTAAATTCAGCTCCTCAAATGAAATTGTATTCACAGAACGTGTTTTAGGTCGATAATTCATCCACTAACCGCTGGACCAAAACTATTCCGGAGTCTAAACGAATGCATATTTTGACGGCATTGTGTACGTCAATCGCGGCTTCTGAACAACGTCCCACAACGGTCGCAGCAGCCTTGTCCTATCAGAATGGTAATCAGCTAACCAACCAACCAACCAACCAATAAATAAATAAATAAATAAATAAATAACTGGTTGAGTGGATAGATAAATAAACAGGCAAGTAAACAAATAAAGGATAGATTCGATCAACCGTCGGATCGACCAAATCATCATCATCATCATCATCATCATCATCATGGACAGCATGACATCAGTGTTCAACACTGATGCTTCGCTGCCAAATCGCTTTGATTTTTCTTGAGGGTTGGATTAGGTAGATCATTATAGGTGGCAATTCCTAAGGGACACAGTGCTTTGGAATGTGCTTCCGTTACCATTGCAAAAGGTTCCAAACCAACACAAATTGGCAGGGGTATTGATAAAGATCTTTGCTTTATTTTGAAAGTGTCATACTCATTGGGAAAGTACCTAAAAATTCACACACTGTAGTAGCTCACTTACGCAATATGTAGTCCCGTCCATTGTTTGCCGAGAACAGACTGTTGATTGCCAAAATGCGAATAGTTTTCTATGAACAAAAGGTGTGTTTGTTGCTGAGCTGAGCGATTTGGGCCAGGTGTTACGCAAAACGAGTTACGGCCTGCTGAGACGAGCACTGTTTTCTGTGTATACTTTGAAGTGGTGAAAAAATAAAAGTGGACAGAATTTGACGTGGCTGAGAGCAATGAAAAAGGTTACGAAACGGTTAGGTGCCGCTGTTGTTCACCTTCCAGGATGGGGTCCACGTGGCCTTCCCTGTGCTTGGCTGGAGAAACTGTACAATATGGTGGCCGGTGCCGATGGCTTTCATACTGTTAGTTTCTAGCTAGACTGATAGCGCTAGAGGCGTACGCACCTCGGATGTTTGTAGTGGGCTAGCCCTAGGTCTCCCTCGCTGCCTATACTCTCTTTCTTTTTCAATTACAAGACTTTATTCAAATAAATTGGCACTCGTGAAGCACTCGTGCTCTCATCTGGTGTTGGCGTCAGGAATGATGATGATGATGACTCTTCCTTTTTTGCATTATAAGTCTTTTTACTCGTGGCATTAAATCATCGGCATTTCACTTTGTTCTGGATATCGTGGGTGATAATACCTCTTCCCAAACCACTGAAATCGGCAAACGAGTCGCTGCTCGCACAAAATTGTGTATTTTTATGTCACCGACACAAAAGATCTTGTCGTCGTTTGATCCAAGTGGATCAGGTGAATAATTACGGTAGCATTCAGGAGGATATCAGGCCCGAACTATGATCCACATCAACATAAAACTTTCCACAAATTTTATAATCCGTTTACAACTGACGACCGTACTCTACAGCCTTTTGATTCACCTCACGCCAGGTTGTTAAATACTGTGAAGTGGTGATCAGAATTCCTAAATCACATTTTCGCCTCAGTGTGTTTTACTTTTACGTACAAAAACAGTCTGATTTTATATTATCAGGTCCATAAACGGCTCACTTCAGTCTACCGTCCATGCAAACGCCGATTTCCTAATGAAAACTACCTGGAACTCTCCAGTTACATCGTATCTGGTGGGTTCGCTCGCCGCTATTTTGAACTGAGCTACACAAAAAGCAATTGCGTCGCGTACTATCGTCAGAAAGTGATGTATCGTCTTTGCCGCTGCTTCTCCGAAGATTATATGGTTCCATTGAGAATGGCAAGTGAACTATTGAAACTGGGATTCTGTCATTCACCGTCACCAGGCGTCGAACCCGGATCAGATTTATTCATGAGGCGTGTTGCTTGTCATGATAACGTGGCCTCTATGACCGGTGATGAGGTCAGTCTGTGACAGCTGTGCTTTTTCTGGTTTTAGTTTAGGCCATATTAACGCTTTTTGTAAAACGTAAAAAGACGGAAGAAGGTTTGAGTGGGTAGTAAAACATAACTGCACAAGAGATATGTAAACTTAGGAGTAAACCAGCCTCCTAGGATGAAGGTGCTGGAACTTAGCCATTTCGTCCTCGTTTGAAACAGTGCTAACATCATCCATGCATTTGCAGTAGTGCTATGCTCTTTCAACTATTTCACAAGATTGACCACGCAAGTTCCTCCATAAAAGCATAATTACATTTGAGATGTTACGTCCGTCTGACCAAGCACGACGTTCCATACAAAATAGGTGTGGGATAAACGAGGAGACTCATTTGCGCTTGCAAGTAGCTTTTAAAGCACTTAAAATGCTAACGAATCCGAGTGGTCAATGATTTGATCTTGAAATCTTCGTTCCAATGAGACAGAACCATAATCTTATTTGTGCATCTGTCAAAGGTGAAAGAAAAGTCTACTTCGAAGATGTTCCCCAGTAGTACGTTGAGCTAATTGTCAGTGTCTAACGGTAAAACAGCCATTCGTACCGGAACGTAATATGTAAGCTGTTTCATTAGCCCGAGAGCACTAACATTTCACTCCACGGCCCTGCAAGGGGACAATGGGTTCCGGCTGATAGACAGTACGCTTCAGCAGGACATCAACTTCTCAGAGCGGCATCGCAAGCACTCATGATAAGGGCAGGGTCTGGTCGCCAGGGCCGGGACGTCTGAGCACAGGAACGCAACTGTGTCTCACATGAATTGTGTGTTCATACAGTTCCATTCGATTTTCATTAGACAATACAGTATGATACACTATGACTATCCTGCCTGCTAAGTGTGCAGTTTCATGGTCGTCTAGCCTGTGTTGAAAAAAGTTTGGCTACCCGAAAAGCGGACCAAGACACGGGGCCGGAACGATGGCGTACAGCTAATAGGCGTAAGACAAGAGGCCCTACTGGTTTTCAGTCGTGCTTGGTGTATCAGGTAACCCTCGCTTTGTTGATTAACTCTATCAGGTCCGGTAATTCATACCTGTAAATAGTCGTGTCCGTACAAAAGGAATTCTGTTCAGAAGAGTGAAATGTGACAACATATTCAGCAGGCCCCGGACCTCTAATTACTGAGATGAAACATTCGTCAGAGGAAACTAATAATGCAGTTACTGGTAGAGTATCGGCAACAGTGACCAAGCAACATTATAATATGGCCAATGGCAAAAGTGTGGCATCCCATACTCTGCCTACTTTTGTTGACACTAAAAATACCTCATACCTTAAAACTGAACTGGACACAGTTCTTGGCGATGACGCGAGCTCTGAAAACATTCCCCACATGCTCAAAAAAAATTGGAGACCCATTTTATATTTACCGTTTTGTTCGGCCGAATCAGCTTGAATCATTTCTCGACAATGCCGGTACATATAATTCTTGATTTTTGACATTACTATACTGCACACACGTAGAAAAAATAGCATTTCGTGAGGAAAACTCATGGAGTGAGAACAGATGAACTGACTACAAATGCCCAAAAGAGGTCCGATGAATTGGCGGAAAATTGGGGTACAAAAGCGCCAATTACCTCCGACTATCAAGTTTCCGAAATTTGTAGGAGCGTAGGATCGGGTAGCAAGAGGAAGAAGTTGACCCAACAACAAATTTTGCATGTAACCAGACGATCGATAAGTCCAAAATAATCATCCCTACCTACTTGTTGGCCCAGAAGAAGAATCGAAGTTCACTGATCCAAGACTAGTAAGGAGATAGCTTGTTCCAAACGTCTTGGGGACTGCTCCAGGTTTGGGTCAGGAGCAGACCCAGCGTCCGAGGTTTGGCCGTGCCAAAGTGTAGCACACAGAAAAAAGTCAGCAACCTGGTGCTGCATTGATATTAGAAATCCAGTCAACCGTGAGACCTTTTTTGCTCCATTGAATGAGACTGATGTATGCCGTTAGCAAGTTGGCCCTGAATTGAAAAAAAAGATCCTGATATCTAAATCTTCTAACAAGAGCATGAAGTAAAAAGCACCAGGTATTCGCTTCTGATAACCGGCTGCGAGAGAAATGTCAGCAGTGTACAAAATAGCTGGGATAAAGTCACTCTAAAGGGCGGTCAAACCATTCTACGAAGGCAAAAATAGCCACAAACTAAAAAAACGGATTGGCGGTAGATGATATCAGCAGTATCAAATCTCTGATCTACGTGCGTTACTACACGCAGAGTTTTCACAAGTGGCCAGTTTCCACTCGATAGTACCGCAGACGGTTAACAGACTAACGGTTAACACACTAAGTTTACACAAGGGTAACGAAAATCCGGATGTTTGAATCGAGACTAGAACTCATAACTCCTGCTAGAAAGGTACTGTAGTCCGTTGAGATGCCCTTATTTTTATTTGTTCCACATACATCAAAAATCGACCTAATAGAGCAACAAGTGAAGCCCGTTAAAGCGACTAAAAGCGCTTTGCGGGATTTCCGCAACACAGTCTACAACCTCCAGTCCATAAATTTACTCTCACGAGTCAAGATACTTTGGGCAACCGAGCTCAAGATTTACGGCTTCACAAATTCTTTTCAAATCCCGAAGGTTAGGGTACCAAACGGTTAACATTCCGGACCTCCGTCCTGAAGACAAGGACTCGAATCTCTGCACTGAGCCAGCAAATGGGCTGCCCACCCTGTCTTGAAGGCCAGTTATACATGCTACAAATACACTCATTTGCAAACCAATTTGGTTTTCACGGGAGACTCAAGTGAATCTCTCGTTTATGGTGTTCTTCACTTATACATGCTGTTTCGTGGAGAGAAAACGTGAAAAGATACTGGTAAGTGTACTTTAATTCATCATAGAGTGCTTACTCAGCATTTATTTCTGCTTTGTTGCTGACCGGTAGGAAGTTTTTCTCCTATCGTCGATCTTCCTTCATGTCGTCTGATTTCCACTTGAATGTCCTTGATCATGAAAATCTCACTTCACAGATACTGAGACTAAACTTTCCAAAATCCTGGAAAGTAGCCCTGGTGATCAGACTGACCGACGAAATACAACGCTATTGGCTGTGCGGCAGGTATTGTGAGGAAGTCGTCAGCGAAGCCGATATAATACAACGACATGAAATTCCAACTGATCTCCCTCCATCAGTCACCGGATTTTCCAATATTACAAAAAGAAGTGATCTGGTGGCAATAACAATCTACGCCAACGCAGCCCGAGTCCGCGTTATCAGTGAAGGTGAACAGGCGAATATATTCAATCTTATTGCATCCATTGGCGGAACATTTGGACTTTACCTGGGTTTGTCAGGAGTGACTTTTTTTGAAATCATTGAAGCACTTGCATTGTTGCTGATCACCACTCCAGCGCTGTGCCGCATGAATGCGCGTAGAATACGGCTGAGAAGGCGTGGGCGCCTAATAGGGAAGCTGGCCGTTGAACATTTGGTTGACTGGAAATCATCGGCGGCGAAAAAGAATGTGAATGCAACAACATAATGTACCGCAGTAAAATTGACCTGTGAAACAGTAGGATAAGTTTATCCCAAAGTGTACATATTGGGAATCACAAACGGGCACATATATAAAACTATGTGTTAAACACTGGTATCGTATTAGATTATTCTTGGCTCACTCACGAGTCTTGGTAAGGGAGACGATTGGTACACCAGCCTAAGGAGCAGGAGATGCACGAGGTCCTTGCACTTGATGTTTTTTCATTTATAACATCGATCTGAGGCTCGTGAAACCATAAGGCCAGTATGGCAATGCTCCTACAAGGGAAAACAATAACTTATGACAGGGCTCACCAATGGATGGTTTTGAACTCCCAACATCGTGTACACATTATAAAAATCTAAAACTCCATACCAGTGATTTTCAACGTCGTGGATGGACTCAGTGGAACGTAAGAGAGACAGTTAAGCTCAAGTAAAGAAGGGACACGAGGATCAAATATGCATCCACTTACACGAAGCATAATGTGATGGCAGCAATATCATTTACTTATGTGACAAGCTGTCGAAGTGTGCGTATAAATTAGGAGCCATTAGTGTGCTGTTCTCTCCGCGATTTCCATTTATTGTATATACGTAACATACTAAGGTTGCTGAAAGCTCTTCGACATCCAAAGGACGGTTTCATCCTTCTTGAGACGCATCAGGAAGGCACAATCCCCAAGTTCCGACCAAACTCATGTTTTACAAGAAACCAAATTAGACGGAAGTCGCCAACTACTCTCATGTGCTTACTGATTCGGTTATGACGGGAGACTCAAATAAATCCAGCTGAATGTTTCTTTTATGATGAGCTTCTTCAACTGAATGTGCTGCCTCACTTTTTACCTCGTCCGATATTCCAGATAACACAATACACTGCCTAGAGAGTTACGCATTATTCGTAGGAAAATAAATAAGAACGATCGATAAATTTCACCTCAGTTGCAGGTGATTGGATAGACAGCATGCGATACAGGGGCTAGATCTTTGGAATGTTTCTGTATGTAAATATTAGGCTATGTGTACTCGGGATGTCTGTGCTTCCCAGTGAGTGCCACAAAGTGATGTATGCAACCACCGACTTCGCAGGATGACCTCCTATTTCATCTTCCATTAAGTAAGCGTGTTTCCAATGGAGTTTCCATCAACTGTATGCCCCACTCGAGCTCAGTTTTTGTGCCATTCGTGGAATATACTCATTTTCAAACTGACTTCGTTTTAACGGTAAACAACTGAATCCCAGCCGACTCCCTTGCTTATGATAGAAAGATTTAACTGAGTCCAGTTAATTCTCCCATTAAAGCCCAGTTATGTTCTCATTCTCTTTAAGACGTACCGCAACACTCCACTTAACGACTGCATCTGTATTGGTAAACGTTTCCCGCTTACCTACCCAGCTAGGTGAACAAACCAATTACTGATTATGCAACAGGAGGAGCAAGAAAAAGCTTGATTACTGAAATGTTTGTGTTCCTACTATCCTACTTACACAGATTTCTTATTGAATAAGGTAAAGCGAGGTGAGGAATCTTTACGTTCTTAATGCCAAGAGTCCGAAAGACCAATCACTCTTGTACGCTAACTGAGCAATAAGCATTCACGATTCTCCTTCTGAAATCTGCGCCAAATGAATATTTCTCAGTATCAAGGATAAAATTTTGATGACCTTTTCCCGACATTTCAGTGTTACAGACACAATAATGTATTCAAGTGTTCTTAGGTCTACTACATTCCGTAGAATCCGTTGTTAGCGGTCTCATGAGATTCATGCAGTGGATGACACGCATTAGGGATGAATAGAACGTACGGTCCGGCTTGGTCAGTCTGTAGAGTGATGATAGTACTGGTGCGGTATTTTCCTTCCCCATCCCCAATCGTGATAAGCGACCTGCAAACACAATGAACTATTCTGTGCTGCATTCAGTCCAACGCCTATATGATAAACAAAGGAAATGCACTGTTCAAACCAGGTTAATATGTTTCATGTACCCTATTATGTGTAATAAAATTTTTATGCAGGCTGTGCACTTCTCCTTGCCTTCTTTGACCTGAAGATGATGAACACTTTATGAGTGCCTGCAAATTAGCTTGAGATACCACAGTCTAATCTGGTGTGTGTGTGTGTGTGAGGTCGCGTTGGGAAACCAGTTATCAGATACGGTTGAACGCATAAGGAATTGTATCCGAATGAGTGAATTTCAAGATTCATGCGGCCTTGGAAAAGATTTGAACCATTTTGATATGAGGTTGTAGAAAATGACATCTGTGAGTGACGGATCGCAGGCAAATTTACGTGTTCTGTCTCAGGATGGCAGTGGGCGTCAGTGCTAACAAAGTGGGCTTTGAAGTGTCGTCGGTGCTTAATTGGGTTCAGGATCACCCACTGGTCTGAGGCAGTGCTGACTTTATTTAGTAGACAGATGAATCTACACGGGGCTCATCACAAATGGCATGAATGCGGTTGCATCAGCAAATTGTATTGTGACCAGCGAAGCTAAAATAGGAGACAGACGAGAAATTAAGCCATAATTTTCAGGCGGACTCGCCGTTAACCACAACAATTTTTTTCATCTCCCGATCCCTTTTATTCCAGGCCGCTTGTTTACGTCATCAGTTTAATTAGTGAATCAGATAAAGAGCACAGATCGAACGTTCTATTCTCAGGGGCGCTTGACAAGTAAACCACGTCATGCACTATGTGAGGAACTGTTCTAAAAGCGTCCAACTCAAATACTGATGATGGAAAAATAATCAACCTCAAAAGAATCACAACACCAACTAGAAAGGGTCTCAAATTTTGTTCTAAATGTTGTCATTCGCTATCTCCGACCGTGGCAGGACTTGCAGTTGTGATATGCTCCAACAAACCATGCTGCACGAAACTGTATTATCATGTCTGAACAGTGGAACATATTTACACTCGAGGGATGTAATTGGTCCGAGTTCTCAACTGACAGCCCAGTACCTGACGTCGCAAAAAACGATTGTTATCAATAGCGTCCTTTCCGGCTGGGAACTAAGTAGGTGAGCAAACAGAGCCATCTAACGGTCTATAGTTCTGTTTGTTTGGAGGTGTTAATAGCTTACCGGACTAACAGATCCCCAATGCACAAACCAACTAAAAAAACTAGCTTCATCTCTCCCTGAAGCACTACCAATGTACAATATAAGGCAATTATGCAAAAAACGAATTAACAACACCATCAGTAAATTAGAACGCAGTGGCATAGTGAGGCTGGAGTTTGATATCCATGAAGCCTCGATTTTTCGACCTTGTTATCGGTCTCAACCACTCCATTCGACCCGCTCGGGGCCCGTCAAAAGAGCGGTGCGTTTGGTATTCCGATGGATCGCCATTGATGTCATGTCCTTCCGCCGGTTGCGATCGAAATACTCACTTTCATTGCTCTCATTGTCGCAGTGTTTGGTTCTGCGGTTAGTTCAGTTGATGGGATAAACTAAATCCCGTGAATTTCTTTTATTGTTATGGTAATCAGCCACCCGATTGGGGTCACTTAAGAAAAAGATCATTCCTCGGTTTCCTAAAGGAGATCCATGTGCATGTGTGATTGCTCCTTCCACCCACACGCTGAATAGAGAATAACTATGAGCATCGAAGGCATGACAAGTCAGAAGTTACATGTAGTATAAGTCTGGACCTGGATTCCACTCTGGTTGAGTTTTGCTCTACGCGTGTAGCAATGATAAGTCTGCAAGCGGGCGACGTAAACAACCTTCAACCTAATACCATAGGTTGAGTGAGTTCAAAGCAATGGCTCGAGGATGCAGTCGATAACGAAGACTAGTACTCGGTTTGATAACATTTGATACACGTTTATTGGATTCCTTGACGTTGTCTGATAGTTTGGCCTTCGTCCTGTGCGTAAACGGATCGCGATCCCTGAGGCACTACAACGGTGTTTCTGTAACGTCTTTGTTTTTTTACTAGCCGGTTGATCCCACGATGAACCACTGCGAGATTGCATGACGCGAAGCTGTTCCTAAATCACAGTGAGGAGGACAGTTAGTGGGTGACCGGAAGAATAGTGATTTAGTTAATATGCAACACTTAGGGGAAATTACCACACTATCTCTAAGCGCACCGTCACCTGAGAGACTTAAGCTTTCGTTTGGTTTGGCTTGCAGACCCAAGTTACCTGACGAAAACGTAAACGCCAGAGTGAATAAGCAGGTTGTGCAGTAATGTAACGGTTCAGCTTGTCTCCGGTACAGTACTTCTGGCGATAGATCCAGCAGCCAGCTTATGACACCCAAAATTAACCACCACACTATACAGAGAAAGGTGTCAGATGACATTCAGTTGCATAGTTGCTACATGGGGGCGAGATGGCTCAAATGGTTAGAGCGCGAATTTACTGACCGATAGGTCCGTGGCTCGAACCCGAGAGAGACTTCCCCTGACTAGGCTTGGCCAACCTGGCAGTATCCCAGCCCTCGTGCTCCCTTTGGGTGGCATGACAGTTAAGCACCGAAAGGATGCTACAGCTGAACGATTACTATTACTACTATTATGGTTGCTACATTCTTCACCACCATTTTCAAGGTTTGTTTCTATTAACACGCAATATCACCATCTTTTGAATACGATACTGATCAAACCAGTTTGCCTAAATTACTTTCCTAAAGCGCTTTACATGACTTGAATAACTGCCAACTTTGAGTACTCATTATCATATGTTTGCACCCTCGAACGAATCTGGGTGAGTCATTGAGAGGAGCTGACCTTTTCCTCTGAATATATGGCACATTGTAGTGGATCTCAAGATATCAACTACTTCTTTGAATTTCCTCGACAGTCAATGTGTTCAGAATTGTAGGCATTTAATGGTTTCTTTTAGAGGCAGTCTAAGTAGATAGACACAGTTCTAGTCATCAGGAATATTATATCTAATTATATTGCATTTTATTATTCAGACACAAATCATAGTGCGGACTGCTTAACTGGGTGTTAAAAAGCCCTTTTTCGTATCACGCGCGAAATCCTCATAAAGCCGCCCAGTTTATCTTTACAAATGTTAGAGCTTTTTCTCAAAGGGAAAATTTAAAAATTGGAATACCCTCCAGGACAGCAGGAAGCACATTCGTTTCGTCATTAGAGGCAGGAATAAGTTACTTTATCGCACAGACTTAGGGTTTTCTTGTTTACTCTAACGTAGCCAGCTGAGATGTCGAATGAAGCCATCCACAAGCAACCACATAGATTCCTGCTTTCGGAACCCGGTTGTTATTTTTGACTTGGTGCCAACTGAAAGCCGACAAATCATTAAACGTCGTTGGGCTGAGCGATGGGCATTTCTGAACACTTAAACCTCGCACAGATGTGGCGTCTTCTGCAGAAGAATAGCTTCTCCAACACAGATCTGGAAAGGATAGCATCATTGTCTGCGGTGTAAGCATTCAGGGCACGTTCGTCGAGTGACCTTACGTGGCTACCGTACTGAGAGTAGACATGTCCTCTTCTATTAACCAGACACCATAGACACGAGTATGCTTACGTAGCTTGAAAAACATTCTAAGTTCTGCATAAAATTGGTTGGATCCGTTCCTCTGTAATTTCCACGTTCACTCACCTCTGTTGCAGGACAACACACCCTTTTTCAGAAGCCGAATAATTTGAATCCCAACCTTCGTAGATAGTACTAAGTGTTCCGTCCTGTAAACAAATTCTACGTGTAACAGATCAGATTTGAAACTCTAGTTACCTTTCTGGTTACACTCAGTCATGGGTTAATATCTATACCTGGGATTTTTGAAGCATGAATGACTGTTTTATTTCGACCCTCTTTTTCTATACTACCGAATATACTGATAGTTACGATGCATTTATTTTTCTTCCAGTGTGGGATGATACACTGTTCATGATGGACAAATCTGCGTTAAACCTGCATCTAGGATTTAAAGATTAGTTTTCACACAGCTTCTTAAGCCATTGCGTGTTACAAACACGTGTGATTATACGACTACTAAAAACCTCTCTACAATCGGGGCAACATTTACCGTGCAAATTATGTCCATTCTCATTTCAAATTGCTTACACCAGGTGAGAACTTAGACATTCCATGGTTGATTGTAAACGAACTTCTCAGCGTAATTAAAATTGAAGCGCGCGATAATTACAGACAAACAGAGTGACAGCCGCTCACATAAAGCAGTCTTCTTTAACCAATCTCGTTTATCGTTGGTTGCCTTCACTCGGGGGCATGATGAGTGACTATGGACTGATAAGGTGGCAAATAGGAAATTCAAGATTTTAAACAGCAACGACGCCACGGTGGTTCACTGTATGAGAGCTTGGAGTTGTAAGCACAAGAGATCCGTCGCTTGCATTTTGAAAACAAGTGCACGCAATCATGGTGATGCTCAGTAAGGATGCACAACTATCCAGTGCTTCGCTGATTACAGCTTAGTAAAAATCACAAACAAAGTCACCTTCTAAACCTAAATTCGGCATGTTAGACGCTGATATGCAAGCCAACCACAGAAGCTGATGGCTGTCGGGTTGAAAACGGATTGTGATGAAAAAGCCTCCGTGATTTTACCAGGTACATCTGTAACGGGGTACGCTATTGTCCAACTCGATGTACTTCAAATTGTTTTTACACTTCCCCATCCAATTTCAGTAACATTGACAAAGAAAAAAGATACACCAACTGCAATAAAAGCCATGTCAGTCTATAGCAGTCTGAGGAGTACAAGCTCAGTTGCGCTGAAAAATTCCCATACCACCGGAAACGGAAATAAACTGGAAAAACTGAAGTAACCTCGTGAATATTGCGCTTGTTCGATCAAACTAATATCGCCTTAGTCAAATCTTACAGCTGCTACGTCTGGAGAACGAACTGTTCGAAAGTTACATCAGACGGAGTGCTATATGCGTTGATCCTGCTCGTAAGTTATTCAGTAACCAACGTGTGAAATGTTCTCTGTTGATTACAGCTCAAAAAACATCAAGGGATAGTTCTTGGATTCAACAGTTGCGAAATCAATCGGTCTTGTCAGAGGCGACTACAAGACATCTGCTACTTGATGTCCAGACCAAATGTACAATTGCAAAGAGGGAAGTGGAGTTTTATGAAAAAGTTACGAAAGAGGAGGAAATACAGTTCGAACTACAGTCGAACCAATACAAGGTAGCTCATCAGCAAGAGGACAGAAATGACAGATTCACTGACTTCTAGTTCCGACATGAACTACTTGGGATGCAGCTCGATGATGTGATCAAGGGAAAAGAAAAATTCCAAAAATTCTTCAGTATGCATACGTCCAGCTGGGGGGAGATAACCTTGTCCCTTGAAGAACTACAGAATTTCATTGACAGTAACCTGAAGCAACGCGTACGTGTGATGTTCTTTCCTATCTTCTGGTTGTTCGTTCTCATTTATCCAGGTGATGGAATATTGTAAAAGGAAAGCATTGCGGTCTACATGGACAAACTTGCAATCATGACACCAAATGGACTGAAAATCTTCCAAACGCAAAACAAGTGAACGTTGAAATTCCGATTAGGTAGGCAATACATAAAAGCACTAAAGGAATGGCAGAGCGACTGATAGAGAGGTCGAGAATAAATAGTACTATAGAGGACTATCAAGATAGGAAGATAAACTGGAAGTCATCCCATAATCTTAGCATGGATGTATACTCACTAATTTTGGCAACGTGACTGAATCAGACGAAGTCTGCTGACAATAACGAACGTTCAGCAATGTTGACGTTCACCGAATCAGAAAAACACGTACTTTGAATTCTGTTTGGAAGGCTAATGCAGAAGCTGCAAACCGGTGAAATTTTCTTTAAGGGTTGCATATAAAATGAACTCAATTCAGAGACTGATACAATATCTGACCTTTGTGGGATATATTATACACCCCAACTTATCCAACTAACATGTATGAGCATGTATGGTCCGCATTCACAGTGTCAATATTCGTTATGACGGCAACTTTGCCTCCATCGCATCCCTCTTTTTATTGCCATTCCTTTGGTACGCTTCATCCAAATCGAGAGGCTTCCGTCACATTGGCTACAGAATTCAGTGTGCGTTATCATTGCCAAAAACGAACAACAAAGCGTGTGTTACTGATGGCTTTCTTGAGGTTCATCTTCCAAACCACACTTGGTGCGGGTTATGGTGAACTGCTGTAACTGAGTGCTAACAAGCGCTTCACTCGCTTGACGAAAAGACGAATAGTAGGATTTGTATGATAACCTCATTCATGTCAGTCAAGCTACAGGTGTGTTTACATATTTACCTAGGTGTGAGGAACAACAAACAGTTCTGGCCAATTGTGGATATGCGATTCATGCATGATATAAAAGTGCATATTTCCTTTCGTTTGTGGGTCGGAAATCACCTTCATGCCAAGAAAATCACAAAACGCATGTTGGAGTCCTTCGCAACTGAAATCTACTTTTGTTCTTCAGTTAAGCCGTTGCAATATGGACGATAATTTGTACTGTGATACCACGCGAGCGTTGGAAACTTCTTTAAGTTTGCCTATAAAACGTATTGTTTTTTGGTTTTTCCTAATATAATTGGAATATTGAAAAAAAATTATTTAACACGACAGTCTGCAAAAGTATGTGTGAGATACTTACCTGTCTTTAGGACACAGGCAATTCAAGCAGAGTTACTGGTGTTTTTCCTCTAAAGATAGCCAAATTTGAATGTTTATAATATCTACACCTCCTAGCCCAAATGCTGTCGCATTTGTGTTCCAACAGTTAGTACATCAAGTTGAGTGCCCCACCTTGTGGTTTGGACTGAGCGAAACCAAGATGTGAAGTATTCAGCATGGTGATCTTCCCTCTCCGAATAAGATGAGCTAAATCAGTTTTTGATTTCGGCGACACCCAACAGACAATTTCTAACAGGTCAAGTGAAAGTAGGCATTCTGGCTGTTGATGGAGCAAAATGCATTAAGTTGCTGACTTTTCAATGCTACGGTACTCCAACAAACGACTGCGAACAGTTATTCGACGAATCCTTTGATTTGTGTGGTTGTACTGAAAAAAGAAAAAAATGCACAAAAATGATTTACATATTTGAGGACTGGCATACAGTTCGGTTAAAGCGTTCCTCAAATGAAAAGAATGCTAAAAATCACCGTCTGTGAGAACAAACCACTAAACCATCCAACATCCATCCATTTTATGACTAATAACTTGGGAGAAGTAGTGCACTTCTGGAATAAGATATAAGATGCATTTGTCCTTTTCGTAGTTTGGTTCTTTCCCCCATACGTAACTTGGTTGTTCTCAGCTTCGGCTGTAGGATGCCGAGTTGACTTTGATTGAACGATCTTTTAGCAATTGGGCATGTGTGACGGTGCTTGCTGAGCCGGGTACGATGTGATGTGTGAGTTGCCGTGCGTTCTAAACTATGACAGCCTTCAAGTAATCTGTAACCGATATGCTTCTGGGACCAGTCCTGAGCTCCTTGAGATCGGTGAACATGGTTTTTCACGAAACTACTCTAGGGATGATTATCTCCCGCACGAAAAACCTTTTGGGACGTTAAAGACTATTCACTCTTTACCTTCTGGAACCACTCAGCACTTTATATGCACTCGTTATGAGTACCCTGGAGTAATGTAGACGCTTTGAAAAATTTGTAATGGAGGCGATTTAAACAACATACTGCATTACGGACAGATACCCATCACTGAAAGCTGTTGAGATGAATTTCGTCGGATTTTCACCTAGCCATGAATAATTAACTCAACGCCAATAGGTGGCTTCATTGTGATCAACTTACCAAACTAAACGAGAAAAATCGATCAATACTTTTGATTCCAGCGCAGTTCCTTTGATTACCTGAATGCATTTTGAAACATCAGAACACCATAAGCAGTAACCACTGGTTTTAGAAATTCCTTATAGTCTTTGATGCTAAAAATCCCGCCAATTTTTGCTATCTTTCAACTGCCGACCACAATGCACCGAGATACATGTGGATATAACAGTCTATCAAGTCAGGAAACAATAGATCCGATAATGAGCTGTCGTCGACAGGGGATTCTCATGCAGGCTAGTTACCTCTAGTATTTTCGGAACGAAGTGTTACACGGCAATACTGGGTTTGCGAGTTGTACTTCTGGGTAACCTGGGTTGCATTCATCAAAGCAGCAAAGAAACCATTGTAGAATCAATAAGATCTTCCAAGAGAGTAACCAGAGACGTGGTCGGAACACTAAGTCTGTTGCCAAAGCTTAAGGATCGGTTGTAAAAGGGACACACTAATCGTTTGTCACCCGGAAATATATGTAAGCAGTTGTGCTTAACTATCTTACGAGACGTACTAAATTAACTTTTCAAGAATTCTGTGAAATCAAAGATAAAATAATCCACTAAATATCTTACAGATGATTGGACAGTCCCATCAACCATATATTCCAGTAATCTTCAAGATGGATATATTTCTCTGGATACTTTGAAAGTGCGAAGTTTTCGACGCTGTAAATCTCCACTTGTCATTAAAAACTTCGTGGGAGGGGGGGGGGAGAATTTGCATATCAGCACACATATCTAAGAGGCCGTATAAGTTGCGACTGTGCTGTGAAGTGACTGCAAACATACCAGCAACCTACGCCGGCTTACGTCACATTAGCTATCAAAAACAGATTTTACTGAAGCATCAGGGTATCTGTAGGTTGCGAAATTCGTCACTTCGACTCGAGGAACACAAACGTTTGACTATTGGTGGGTTTGCCAAAGGCCAAGCACCGGCTGGCTACAGTATGTTCGCAGCAAAACCGTTCATAAGCAGGCACTTAGCGGTGGATCTGGATCATTAGAATGATGGTTCCAAGCGGTTCGGAGATATAGTGCACGTGATTATCAACCGTCTACCGAAGAAATCAATATTTTCCGCCATAACGTCTTGTTCGCAAAGCAAACACGAAATGAAGGCGACTACTACCAAGCTGAGTGGCGGGCGATTTTTACCACATCCTTCCATATGATTGTGTCTATGTATGGCTGTTATCCCTACATAACGTGGGACGAAAGCGGAATAAATACCGTGTGTGTTATCACTCAGTCATCATCATCATAATCGACACCATGCTTCGCTGCCGTACAACCATGATTTATTTGAAAGCTTTATTGTTAAGAAAAGAATAAGGGTGAACGCAGAAGGACTTAGTGTTAGCTTACTACAATCACTCCGAGGTGCCTACACCCCCAGACACTCATTCAGGGAATCTTACGGAAACTGACAATAAGAACGTAACTGACATCGACTAGCGGCCATATTTTGCAGCACCACTAACCAAGAAGCAATCAGGATCACGTGGTTCCCATCCTGAAAGGCGAGTAGCACCGACAACACCCAAACACTTCGTAATCTCCTTCATATCCCCCTTCCAGGTCAACGGTTGGCCACCTCTCCGCTTCCGCCACTCAGTAGCTGGGTCGCCCGGTGCCGTTTTACACGGGGCTTGTTTGGTTGAGGTTCGCAGTGGAAACACACTCAAGATGCTCGGCTATGATGCTTTCAATGCCAATAAAAAGCGCTTCTGAAGTAATTTCTTGCTTTCCCATCCTATATTTTACTAAAGTCCTTAATCCCCATAGTTGTAGCGCAGCTGAGCGCCAGTATTTACTACCAGTGTGTCGCTGGTTGTACTGGTCACTACGACTACCTGGCAATCAATATTCTTCATATGGGGTGCTAGAAAGATTTACAAACGAAAAGTAATTTAAATGTCCCTTAACTTCCTCAGTTGATGGTCTGTAACCCTCTAGCCTTCAACTAACAGCCCTCAATTGAATGAGAATGTGTGGTTTCAAGCATCAGTTATAAATACAGGATGTTCGTTACGCTTGTTTTCTTTGGGGTTGGTACTGAACCAAAACTATATCCACTTCACCTGCTGTGGTTTTCTGAACTCAGGATGTGTATTTCCACACTATAGGATACGTACCAGCAGAAAGTCAGGCTTGACACAATGAGGCTGATGAAACAACTTAGACAAAAGAAGATCGCTGTGCGAATGCGGATCAAACAAGGGGTTAGGGGGACTCAGTTGGACTGCACCCTGTTGAAATATCACAACTCAGCTCTCGAGGAGACTTTGTTGAACAAAATGGACAAAGTAAGTCAGCTGAATAGGCAGTGTAGTGCAATACAACAAGAACTTCACAGAGCGAAGGTAAGCTGAAGGGGTGTAACCACGCCATCGATTGCTTCAGACAGAATTGGATCGTGCAACAGACGAGCTGACAAGAACATTGCGTGCCTTCGAAAGAGCGGTAGCAACACTTAGAAAGAAGCGCGAGGAGGTTTTCAGAAGAACCCAGGTAAGTAGCAGTTGGGTAGCAAACTGTTTACTTCTAACATGGTTGATCTACTGTACATAACCCGTTTACATACTCAACAGGTGTGAAATTTTGACTCGATTAAGCCAGTCACTATGCAGAACGGAGGCTATCTTGAGGTGTAGTTGGCCCAGTATTCAATGTGTTGCTCTCATAATTAGAACGATAAGTTTGATCAAAACCTGACAGCCCACTACTGTTTTGTCCTGTTTACGCCTCGCCAGGTAGGTGTAGACCAAGGAGTTTACTAATGAAAAAGGTAAGACAAACAGCTTGTCAAAATCTGAAGGAAAGGCTTATCTAATGAACTCAAAGCAAGACTAAACCTGACGATCGGTGACTTTTTATCTGTTGACCTCTGTCCATGTTTAATCGGAATCTAAAGTTAAATACACACTAACTTACTGAAACATGACATGGAAAATACAGGAGATTGCCCCATTCATTCTTGGACGGCAATCCATATAAAATAGGACCAGAGACAATTCTGCTCACGCAAAAAGACCGTAAAACTACTATATTACTATTCAACATCCAAGGGGCCGCTGTAGAGGCCAGGTGCATCCTGTTTAAATCGGCGATATGTCCTTAATTCACAATTAATGGCCCAGGGGTTAGAGCACAAAGTTACTGTCCGAAAGGTCCGTGGATCGAATCCGAACTCTGCCTCTCGACTTCCTTTGTCTACGCTTGGGTAATCTGGCAGTATCCCAGCCCTCATGCTTCCTTCTGGTGACATGGCAGTAAGGTACAGAAAGGGTGCACCAGCTGAACGATTATTTTCTTAATTCATAGTGCAAACGTCCATTTGTGTTGACAGGTTTGAATATATTATGTACTGTTGTTTATCGTCATTACTGACGAGACACGTGCAGAGCACCAGGACATCAGTGTCATAAGCGATGCTAACTCCGTTGCTACGAAACAAGAGGAAAAGAAGGGTCAGCAAAATTTAGGCAACACCACCAAATTCATTTGCCAGGGTTATGTCGGGTTAGTGGATGGCTGAACTTCCTTCTAAGGAAACTGCTAGCTGAGCAGCCTTTCGGTGCCTATCTACCATGCCACCAGAGGGAGGCACGAGGGCTGGGATACTGCCAGATTGCCCAAGCCTAGACAAAGGAAGCCGAGAGTCATAGGTCGGGTTCGAACCACGGACCTTTCAGTCAGCAAATTCGCACTCTAGCCACTGAGCCACCCCAGAGGACGTAGTGCAGAGCTCCATTGGAGGTCAGAAACTTGGCTCAACATACAAGGAACAAAATTCGACAGCAGTATCAACGTGGCCATTGTAGTTAGCCCCCAACTCGAAAGTTAATCCGATGTAAGACAAGCATGTTCGCACAGCATCAAGTTCGATGTACGAGGTAAACATACGCGAACAATCAAGGCTTTACAACTGCTATAAATAGGCAGAGAAATCGCAGGACAGCTGTAAAAAAATTGCACATGCCCCTCTCCCGTCTGCGAGTTATGTACTGGTATTCTATTAAACAACCGGATTATAGCTCAGAAGCAATTATTTCCAAGTTGGTCATTTTAAACACCTTATTGTCACGTGAAATATGGAATACATTTGTGCGCCGGTCTCGATAGATTCACAAATGGGGCCCACTGCGGAGTCACGAATTTCCGTGGTCACACTGAACAGATAGTTGCTTACGCATCTCGTCTTTTTTCTATAGGAGTTCAAAAAGGAAACGTGTTGGCAAAAACAACTTGAGGAACACTATCATCGATATAAACTCCCGTCTATTAATATGGCCATTGAAAACAATCGGGAAAGCCTACAGCTCACTAAGGAATTGAAGAAACGGAAAAGACAGATGCGAATAGAAAAAGTAAGCCATTATCTAAATAATTTATCATCATCATCAAAGTCGACAGTATGACATCAGTATTCAACACTGATGCTTCGCTGTCGTACAACTATGATTTAGTTTAAAGCCTTGTTTTGAAAAAAGTGGATGGCGAAGAGAACTAGTTCTAGCCTAACTCTATCACTTCGAGGTTCCTACACCTCCAGACACATTCAGGGAAACTTGACATAAACTGACAACAAGAACGCCACTGACATCGACTATCAACCATATCTTGCAGCACCCCGAATTAGAAGCAATCGGGATCACGTGGTCCCCATACGGGAAGACGAGTACCACCGATAGCACCCAGACGTTTCGTAAGCTCTTTCAAACACCTTGGTCAGGTCAAGGGTTGGTCAGATCTCTGCTTCTGCCACTCTGAATTGTGCACGGAAAACAGCACTCTCTTCGGCAAACAATGGTTCGGCATACACAATACATGGCCTAACCAACGCAGTTTTTGGTGCTGGACACACTCTTCAATGGGAGATCCTGGTGCACAATCGAAACCTCGCTTTCTAATTGCCTCGTTGCGGATTCGCCGACACCAACTCACACGGGCTATGGTCCTGAGACAATGATTTGTCGAACACCTGAAGACCTCAGTTCCGCTGCTCGAACAGGCCAAGTCTCACAGCCATACAACAAAACAGTCCCCACCATGGCCTGATACACCCATCCCTTGAGATTCAAGGACATATCGCTTTGACACCATAGGTGTCTCAAATTAACAAACGCAACCCAAGCCATTGAGATTCGTGAACCAACCTCATCTGTCACACTACAATCAGAACTAACACAACTTCCAAGGTACGTAAAACGACCCACAACTTCGAGCGCCTCTCCCTGAATTGTAAGTGACCGGTTAAGCAACTGCATGTCCAGTAGCACGACCTTGCAAAGTGCATGCCAAAGGACGGGATGACTTCGGTCCGTTCATCCAAGAACACCTGGGTCTTCTGCTCTTCGAGGACCAGGATGATATCGTCTGCGTATTCCGGATCGGCAAGGTTTTTGCCAGAGGTTATTTGAACACCGCGGTTTTTAAGACTTTTCAGCGATTACGAAATTGAATAAGAATGGAGAAAGTGGGCATCCCTGACCGACACCACTTTGTGTACGGAAGCTTTTGGAGACCTCTTCGTATACACTCACACGTTCGAAAGTCTGAGGATACAAAGAACTTATTCTTTTCGAAAACCTCCGGGGCATTTCGTGATGGGTAAGCGTGTCAAGGATAACAGACCGGTGAACGCCTTGGAAATCTAGGAGTACTAAAATTGTGAGTGGGTTGTACGTATGGCGTTGTTCTATCACCTGACGAAGTGTGAAGATTTGGTCAACACAGCCCCTACCGTACCGGAACCACGCTTACTGTTTTTGAGTCAGTGTTTCACGAGCCACCACAAGACGACAAAGCACAAGCGACACCAGCAGTCTCGTTTCAACCGGGGTTAAGCTGGCCCCCACTGTGATTACCACACTCACCACGGGCCCATTTCTGAAAATGGGTACTAGCACCGACTCCTCCCAGTTGTCTGGAACAGTCTCGTTTTCCAAAATGCAGGCAAACAAATCAGACAAGCGCTGACCGAGGATTTCACCCCCATTTTTGAACAGTGCGGGTTGGAGGTCGTCTTGACCACGAACTCGGTGGCGCTTGAGAATACATGTGCAGTCATAAATCTCCAAGTCCGTAGGTTCACCGTCCAGGATTCTGCGTCAATTGTGGGCTCCATATGGGCGGCAGCTGGTGGCCACGACAACTGTTGTTTGAAGTATTCAGCCCAACGGTCGAGGCGTTCCTGTTTATTAAAAATAAGCACTCCATTTCGATCGTTAGTGGTTTCGCTCATAGGCGGTTTTCGGGAGCCGGGCGCATGGATCAACTGAAATAATCTTCGGGCGTTATCGGCTTTCTGGGCCTCTTCCAATTCCTTAGCCTTCCGAGTCCACCAGACTTCAAGGTCGGTGCGCACGCTCATTTTCACTTGATGCCTGATAGTCCAGGTGTTACGTTCGGGACCAACTGGGATACTTCTCCAAGACCTAAGGAGTGCCACTGATATCCGGTGCTCCAGTGGACCTAGTAGCGCCCTGCCACAGGCAAGACTACCAGCACTGTGCAGAGGTGGCGATGCCGTCCCAGTATGAATCCACGTCTGACGGTGGAGCAGTTGGAAGCGACTCCAGAAGACGATTCTGGTAAATTCGTCCGACATCCGTATTTACCAGTCTTAGCTGCCAAGCGATTTGTCCGCACATTACGCGGCCATTGAAATCGAAAGGAGAAGCGACTCCGGACTAGCGCGTGTTAAGGTGTACCGTTTGGGACTAATTATACGTGTTGATTAAGCGATGAACAGTGAAGGCGAACATTTCCTGTCGCCAGCAAGTACGTCTTAGACCACCATTCATAGACTAATGGACCAACGTTCCCGTCTGCTCATTGGAATAGGATAAGGAATTTTCTTTATTCGCTGCTGATGGCAGATTTTCATATACAAACGCCTCATCAGGGATACATAGACGTATGTGAATATAGACACCACGTACATGAATGAAAAGTGGCAACGAGGAGTGAAGAAGGGGTTGGTATTTCATGATGGAGAACAAATCATTCTAGCATTAGCTCTAAAGCTTCGGCGCTGTGGGATGTCTCCTAGATATTCAAGTGAGCGAGAGTTTTCACGTGCTGACTTTCTTTAGCACGGATGCAAACTGGTGCTGAGCAGTAGACGCTTCAGGGAGAAGTTTGTCAAACCTGGAACCTCAAGCAATCATCCATATGTTGGCAATACAGGATTCTTCTACGATGTGACTGAACGACTGACACTAGAACATAGAGTTATGTAGAGTACTTTGATGATGTTGTTTGCGGTATACGCCATGAATAGTGTTGTCAAATTACGAGGGTTTACAGTTCAGACAACTAGGTGGCAACGTGAGGCTCTCTCAGATGACGGTCGGAAGCATATCATTTGGCGGTTGTATGTTCAGTGTGACTTAAGCGTTGACAGTTTTACTTGGGCAAACGAAAGATGGAGCATTTCGGCGGTCTGTTGGAAAGCGGAGGGGAAAAAATGAAGATAGGGGTTTTTTGGGACATCGGAAAACTAACGTGGAAACAACTGTAAAGTGCGTGGGAGAAAAGAGTTGCAACATAAATAACCAACACGTCAGATTTTTTAGTAACACTACGGACAAAGTTGAATCCGCCATGATGAAACATTCTAATCTTGTTGACGGCCTTCCTTCATATGCGAAACTCCATTCTCTTCGGTTTTCGCGAATCGGTCACACTTGTTCACGGTATCACCAACATCAACCACTGAAACTGAGCATTTGGTGACAAACAGGTGGGATGTGGCGGATACTGGCAATGAAAGACACTCGATTTGACCCACCCCTTGAAATTCTGCCGCTACCGTGTCATGTCGTCGAAAGCAATTTGGAGAGAGCGGTAACGTTCGAGGATCATTTGAGTAGCACATGCATTCTATTCACGAAAGCTTAACTCCAAGTGTAGATCCAGAAATTAATCTTGTCTGTTCGGCACAATTTCACATGCACCGTGTTTTGAAGGGAGTTGGATTCATTAACATCGAGAGGTCTCAATACGCGTACATATCGACGAAACTAGTATTGTATCCCAGTGCAATAGGAAGCACCTATTTCTTAGCTCGACTCAGTGGTGTTACTGATACTCAAAAACAAAGTAACGAGGTGATTGGGAACACATACGTTACTAACTTTGGTTCATCTTACGGAACGGTTCCTATAGGTTCAATCCCACTGTGATCAGTTTACGACATATTACCCCCAAAAGAAAGATATTCTTAATGTCCTCCACACGAGAAATGGCATTGTTAGCTGTAAAAAAGATAACCGTAACATTATTATGTTCAGCCGAATAGCCTGCTGCCGAACCACAAAGTCACACTGCATTATTTTGTTCATCATTTTCAGATGAAACTAGAAAATCACCAGCGAGTATGGCATCGCATGCAGTTCGCTCAGATCCTACGCCCGAGCAGAAAATACGCGCCCGAAGGCCACTCACCGAACAACACTTCTTCAGCGTTGTTAAGCACGGATGAAATAATGAAGTCAGATGAAACGGAGCAGGAGATTCGGGGTGTCCCTTGCAAGAAGATTGTAGATACGTCTTTTGTATGAAGATTAAGATGTAAACGGAAACAGCTGAGATACGAATAGAACGTATCCTGACCACAGCGACACATAAACCTACCGGAACTTTGACGGTTTAGATTTAGCCTGTCGCGAGGTGTACAAAAATAATGCATCGGAGATGCATTAACCATACAGTTTACACTATTTGACGAATATTTTTGATCTTCTGTTCCAAATATTGATCGAAGAGGGGCAAAAGCTGTGAAATCAAGTAGGACGTGACTGCTTGAAAAAGTCGATTGCATGTTGATAGCACTGCGACACCATTCGTTCTGCGCAACGTCCGCTCGGTCGATCAGCCAAACGCTCATTGGTCGCGCGACATCACGAGGAAATGAATACGAACAGTAGTAAATCTTATCGTCTATTAGTCCTAGTTTTTGAGGTATTCAGTTGAGTGGTGTGAGGTAAACATTTCATCCTCAAACCACCTTTAAAGAAGGCGAGAACGCGGCAGTGTAATGTTGTTAGTTTGAAGATGGGCTTGTGAGTATGGTAACCAATTCGGAAACTGGCTCTTCGATATGGACATAAATACCGATAAGGTCATTATGTCATCTTTTATGTAGAAAAGATCAATATTGAAAATTAACTGCAACTGCAGTGAACTGAGAGGTAAGAAACAAAATAGAGGACAAAATACAGCTGATTCGGATGGAAGTAAATGCGGCATTTAAAACTTTCAGTTATGTGGAGACCGAGTGCCATTCATATAGGCTGTCCAGCGAGAAGCGGTATCAGACCATTGTACAGCGTGGTCGTTATCTATGCTGGCCAAAAGAC
Organism: Clonorchis sinensis; assembly: GCA_003604175.2. Classification (NCBI taxonomy): domain Eukaryota; kingdom Metazoa; phylum Platyhelminthes; class Trematoda; order Opisthorchiida; family Opisthorchiidae; genus Clonorchis; species Clonorchis sinensis. Next base: position 29,598,099 of record CM030370.1, read on the forward strand.
GAAGTTGGCGAATGTGCAGGGCATGGTAGCTCCAACGTGCACGGTTCGGACCCCGATGAATAAGACGACCCTCGAGGCTAGATTCAGGAATAATCCTCGAAGTTTTTATATCACCGGTGGCTGGAGTAACATGTCGCAGATCATAGAAGCTGCCCGATCCAGAATCAAACAAAGGTAGCAAAGTGGAGAGCGAGTTCAGACCAGAGTGCCAAAGCTGAATTGATCTTTTGCGAACCTCCGGAAGAGGAGATACCTGAAAGGTGGATATTTTATGTGTGGATCACGCTGTTATCGTAAGGGTCCCTGGAAATATCAGTGGGTGTTTGAATGTCAGAAAGGTTAGGATTATACAAATCGGATAATGGAGACATTGGTTTGGTGCAGCTATTGCGACAGTCCACCGCTTCTGCCCTCATTTAGGGGGTACTTGTTTTTTTGTGGAACTAGCTTCGGACTGCCAAAACAATCTACAGTATCAGGAGGATATATTTTTCAAGTTTTGTAAGCAACGCTATGCAGACTAGGTTGTTTTGTCTACATCAAACTACATCAAACTATGGGAGCTGGTATACAACTAGTCCCTGTTGTCTTGTGATACTCACTGCGTTGAAGCGTACCATCTGAGCATCGCTACAGCAGTACGTCGAAGAGTGGGAGACGATCATTTGTCTCTTTTCCTGTCATGAAACACACTGCCCTGTGTACCGAATCTAATTCAGCCAACACTGCATCTGTTTCGGTATCATCCTTTTCAATTACAAATATATGGTCTGCATGGCGGTGGTAGCACTCAAACCCTTCAATAGCTGCGTGAAGTTAGTCGAACTCCAATCTCGCTGTGCAGATATCTACAAGCAGTGTTCCTATGTATAGTCTCATGGCCACACCGTCAGTCTATTGGCACCGTTATTCATCGGCTGGATGGTAAACACTGAAGAGCTAGAAAAGCTTCAGGATCATCACCATGATATTCTGAACCTTTGCCCCGATATAAAGGATCTGGTATTCTCCTCTGGGATCGAAAAAGCCGCAGGATAAGCCGCAGGCGATATAGTCCGATAAAATCCAGTTTTCATGAGACAGAGGGGGTGGAGACAAGACTAAATACAGTAGGCGAGGGCTGACTGAATATCTCGAAAACCTGAAATACAAAGGATATGTCCTGGTCAAACAGTATAAATCACCTAGACTAGTAGGTATCCGCATCCCTCATTTATATGGTCCAGTTGCGCCTGACATGTCCAACTCGCCATACAAACCAAGTGTTAAATGGCTGGGGAAAATTCTGTAACCATAGCCTCACATAGCCTCAGAGATGCGCTTTCACTCGATCCGGCATCATTATTCATTGACGTATTACTACTGAAAACAACTAATCACCCAGCACAATAGTAACACTGGAAAGTCTGCGTGGACTTTTACTGCGAATGATGTTTAACATCCAGTTCCAAGTCAATGAATAGCGTTATCAATCAACTGATGGTGTGGCCATGAGACTATACATAGGAACACTGTTTGCAGATATCTGCACAGCGAGATTGGAGTTCGACTAACTTCACGCAGCTATTGAAGGGTTTGAGTGCTACCACCGCCATGCAGACCATATATTTGTAGTTGAAACCAATGAAACTGACAGAGATGCATTGTTGGCTGAATTAAATTAGACACACAGGGCAGTACGCTTGATGACATAGATGTACGTTTCATGGATGGTCGTCTTTCATTCTCAGATCTATTGCCCTAACGGCGCTCAGATGGTACACTTCAACGTAGTGTGTATCCCAAGACAATGTGGACTGGATTTCCAAAGTTTCGTGC
>CM030370.1:29600090-29610242 GCA_003604175.2 Clonorchis sinensis
CGGGTTCCTCCAATCACGTCTCATGCCCGGCAAATTCGAGGCTGGCACTCAGTTTCTCAGCAGTCCGTTGGGCAGGCTCACTCTTGGATAAGTTCTTCAGGTGAATTGAACGGACATCTCGCTGTTTCAGAAGTGCTCGTCAAACAACAGTGTTCACCAAACCTTTCTGAAGCGATGACTTCCTAAACGCTTCCAAGCTTCTCCAAATTGATTGAAGATATCTTGCTGGTTTACTCAACAGGCTGCGCATCGGGATGGTCATTGACGTGGATTAGGAATAGAGGCGGCAATGAGACCCAGCTTTGCTGAGTTTAATAGAGACAGGTGCGGGAGTGGAGTAGAATGTTTCACCTCTTACTTGAATTTTTCCTTTTTGGGACAAAGACATTAAGCCAGCAAAGACCTTAGCCAAGGTCATGAATTTCTGGACCAGTGGGACTATTTGAACATGCCAAACTGCTTTTGAGAAGTTGAACAATTGGAAAACATTCCCATTAATTTAGTGTTAGTCTGTTATTGAACACGTGCATGCGCATCACCTAAGCTCGAGTGAGAAGTAACGTATGTTGCACGAGTAATGTCGAGTGGTTTTTGATGAGGTGATTTAGAATGGGGTGATTCGGAATGCTTTGCATCGTCTTGCACGGAATGCCTGTGAACCTAATGCGTCTGCGGGATCCGGGCGACGTGCGGTCATCAGCTTGTGGATTGGTGTAGCGACCACTTCACTTCAAGCTCAAGGTGAATCACTGTGGTAATTGAGTTTAGCACATATATCGGTATAAACGGACAAACTAGAAATTCAGAATTCAGCAAGGCGTAACCGTGCCTAGGACGCACTATGCATTTTTCTGCAAAACACTGGCGAGTAACACAAAACCTCTTGCGACAAAATGTTGCATCTCTTTGCATATGCGCTCAGACCAAAATCACCCTCACCTACTGTCATTTTTTCGCATAGTTGGATTTTACTGTGGCAGATGATATGCCTATGGTGCTGGTAAAACATCGGGAGACGGGACGCGTGCTTGTGTGGCAGTCGGAGGAAGGTCACTATAACCACATATGCTTCTCCCGACGACGGTATATAGCGTTCTTCCAACGCTTTTAAGATGTAGTGAATGTAGACGGAACGCACGCAACAAACCTTTTTGGGTAAGTTTTTTTAAAGCACCTAATATTCGGCCTGTAGGTACAAGTTGTACGCCCTCTCGATGACGGATAGGCATGGGTACCGGTTATATATGCGTTCGTGGAGAGCAAAAAGTTTGCTCCTACGCGTAAACTATTCGACTTATTCAAGGAAATGATGGGCAAGCATTATCCAGCTAGGACTTTCGTTATGGACAAGTTATCGGTGCAAATGCGGATTGCAAAAGTCATGTTCGGCTGTGATGTAGTGCTTTGCCACTTTCAGATCAGAAGAGCCATCAGGGAGCACGTATATGTAATTTAATATCCATGTATTTTTGGTCATAGAAACATTCTGCGAACATGAGGCACATAATCCACTGCATGGCTCGTCTGGACAACACCGTACAGTAGGTTTTTTGTTTATCGTATTGCAAACAGATTCCGGCAAGAGCTGCAGCTCCTGCGCCGTGCTGACCCACGATTTTTTCCTTATCTTACGAGCCGCTGGTTGTACGTCACCCAAAAATGGGCCGTACATGCACAATCTGGAATGGTTTGCTTTGATAATGTGACCAACAACCGTCTGAAGAATGCGAACGGCCGCCTTAAGGACCGGGTGCACCACGCCGACACACTGGAGCATGCCATACAAAAGGTGTCCCGGCACGCACAGAATAACATATGTATTCACAATTGGAGGGCTGGCGGGTTATGGACTAATACGACTAGAACATGCTAATTATTTGCTGCCCAATGCAAACAGATACCTAGTCTCACATGTTGTTGTTCTCCTCTTCTCTCTATCGGTTGGTTTACTGACGTACTTACCGGTCTATTTAATGTTTTCACAAGTGTGCGGGCTAGTTGACGAACGTGTCGAAGACAATTAGGCTGCCAAAAGAAATATGGACAAAAGCAACGCTGTTTGCCCAGAAAGACCGACCTTCAAAACGGAGTTACGTTAGACGTACGTTATACTCCACTCTGCACCGCGATAACTAAAGGCACGTAGTGATAACGTATAGTGTGTTTGTTCCCCTGTTTGGAACAAGCGGCTTAACTTCACGGGGATCGTGTCCGTGAGTGGCAAAGCAAAGCCGGGTGAAAGAGAGTGCAAAACGACGCGCTGCAGAATGAGGTGTAAGTACCATACACTCTGTGATTTTACTTGACCAAAAAGGAAACACATTATACAGTCTAAAGATCAGCCATAATTGTTTATATTGGAGCTGAGAAAGTAGCGAAGATTATTCGAAACGAGAGCAGGTGTCCCAAATTTCTTCCAGGCAAGTAGAGCAAACGTGTAAAGCCATGAAAACTTGAAGAGATTCAGCAAATCCTTCGGAAAGGAAGACCGGTGACCACCACCCACCTGACCTTATTGAAGTATTAGGTACTTCAGTATTCAGTCACATCCTCATCAGCATCATGAGCTAAATCACAGTCTGAAAATTAATCACAAGGGTCACGTGTCTGATCCTTGTAAGCTCAAAGGAAATGACAACCAGGACGGTGGCGTACCCAAAAAGCACCAAGATTGTGGGTCTTCCGTACATATGATGCCCTATAACATATGACGGAGTACGAAGTTGATAGATTCTTCAACCGGTCGGAATCCCGCTTGGTGCCACCTTAGGATGACGAAGAATCAGTGATCCTAAAGATCCTGTTATAACGGGATCAAGCTGACAATTCTGTGCTTACTACATTCTCCGTAAACTTTCTTTTCGAAGATATGCACTATTATCGACTCACCTGTGAAAGGTCGTACAGACCAATCAGGGAATAGATCATGCCATTCAATACATGACTTCCTGGTCTGGTTGGATATTCCTCAAACCAGGGGAAAGTGGGTTGTTCTAAGAAATACGAAAGTACACCACCCTGGGCGATACCTCGATCAAAAGGATCGAGAGCTCGCTGGGCACTTTTCAAGTAGGTCATATCCTTCGTGTAATTGTACACTCGGACAAGCAGCGAGATTCCTTGGCCTGAAGAAAGAGGTACAAATAAAGTACACTAAATGATAACGACACAAAATAAAGCACCCCTTGTAACCATAAGAAAGAAGACTAACGACCAACTAGCTGACTCAAACTAGATGAATTGGAAATCAAACAACGAGGAGATATGATTGGATGGAGCACAACACCAAAGCCATGAGTTCGTACCATATCAAACCTAATAAAAAGTAACTGGCCCCCAAAAAACAGTGAGTGAACCCATCCGACTATTCAACGGATAAAACATCGCTTCAAGCAATCCCAATACCAAATACCAGCAACCGTGTTATTTGGTTTTAAGAAAGGGTAAACATGCCATATGCAAGGTGCTATATCCGCCTCTCCAATTCAAAATTGGATTGGCCTCATACTACATTATTGTACTCGTGACGAAAAATCAGCGAAAACCGGAAGAATGAGCAGTGGTAAAATCGCAGAACAGAAACGGCAAGATTTTAGTGGGAACGACCGAAATCCCTGTTGCTCCGAGTATTAACGATAATGCTTGTCAAGGAGTTCGTGTTCTATGCGCGTTTGTCATAGTCAGAACTCCCGACACTCTTCAACAGTTCAGATGAAACTCCCGAGACGATGTGATAGGGATCCCGAAGTGTCTTGATACAGGTCTAAAGGGGATTTAGTGTGAAATGATAGTGTTCCAAAAAAAGAGCATGAAATTTTAAACACTGCAGACCTTTAGGACAAATAAACTTCACGCTGAATTTCCTTCGGATCTCTGTGGAGATAACCTAGAGAATTCTGCTGTGATGTACGAATAGGGAAGATGTCGTTAAATTCGACAAGCTCATGCACCGAATTTGGCTCTGAGTAGGTTGATTAAGAGATGGAAGGTATTACACCTAACAAAATGCAATTGGAAAGGTGATTAACCCATCGGACTGCGGTTCTGCACAACAAAACAACGTAACCACAACACTCCTACTCATATGAGAAGATGAAGATGCACTTACCTTGACCCATAGCCGAAACCCAACCGGGTTCTATTGTCGGGCGTTCGCGAAACTGCCGTGCAACTGGAATGTGCCAGCCACCATCTGAACCTTGATTACGCAAAAACCATTTCGCGGCGGAGATGAAGCGACTTGTGTGGAATAAAATTTCCGTGAGACCAGGTGACTCCGTGGACGATGGTCTTCCCAAACGCATTAAACGGATTAACCCACCCCCGTCGGGTCCATGAGCACCTGCGTACAATTCCACTAGCTCCACATGAATAAGCCTAGAATGCGATGGCGAATACAACACAGTGAACGCTGAGTAGGTTAGCGTAGGAACAGTGCTGAACAAAGTAACTAACTAAACAGCACATGATGGAGTTGCATCTGAGACGCATGCAGTGATGTGCTCCTTGATGTATAAGGCAAAATGGCAAAAGATGCATCTTGGCAAAATCTATCCCTTTGCAGATAGGTGGTGTGCTTCGTCAAGAATGCATCTTCCTGTTCTTTATGATAAGCCGGTAGCTGACCCCCACATTGAAAAAAGATAGAAGAGTCATGTGCGCATTCAATTTACTCCTCCTGAGTGTCAAAGGTATCAGGATCGAGCATGGGTTTTAAACCAATAGGTTAAGCACGTTTAACCGTGTGACTCAAACCGCAAACGAAAGGACAAAAACCGACCAAAAAATTCATATAAAGTCTTGTTCTTGATAGCAAGCAACGAGGAACAAGAAACAAAGAGTAGTAGATACCGTTCCGCACAGTAGGTCCCGCATGCATGTACCATGATTTCGTTACAATACATCGCATGCCGACTCTTACACCGTATGAATACTGACTATTGAAAAGAAGACTATAAATGGGGAACATGAAGTACACATTCCCTTATGATGTAGGCTTACGGATTCTGGCTTTACGGTGGGCCCTACTTGGTCAGATTGTTAAAATAGTGTCACTATCTTCAATGAACTGCATCTTGAACGTCACTGGGTTTTTTTAGAAGGCTATGATTGGTTTGAACTCAGAATCCAGCCAGATAATCTGGACTAGCAGTAGTAGTGGCTCGAATCACTGAAGTAAAAATGAAAAAATACTGGACATATTTGACAGGACTTCGTTGGCAGAATCTACACAAACGGCAGGTAATTCGGGACCTCAAATCAGCTAGTTACACACAGCATCGGCAGTTGACCAAAGTGAGGTATGTAAAAGCATGGTTCCGTTGGCTACATGCACTAAATTACCCAGAGGCACAAAAGGCCACTGGATCTGTACTTTATCACCATGCTTAGCGATGTAGATCGCCAGAATTTTCCGGTTGGGGGCGACGGGTTTCGGCACAATCGCACCACCAAGTAAATACCGCAATACCGATTCATATAAACGAGGGTTTTCTGAAATTAGCTATGCTCACGTTAACGTGGCCAGGTGATACAAAGTGCGTAAAATACAGGTTGTGCGTGGACGTTGGTTCGCACTAGCAGTAGCAGTCCAATAATGGCCTTCCGTATTACGCTATACCTTACAATGGAGTGTGAGGCATGGTGCTAAATATACGTACAAGAAAGCAAAAAAACACAGTAGACTTTTGTACGTTAGTCGTTTGTATGCATTTCTGAAACTTGGATACAGGATCCAAGTATATTTGCTGAGCTTACATTACCCTCCCTATCTGGTGACTGCAAACTACCAAATTCGACTGATTCCGAAGATGCGGCAGCACCAGTATTTTCGAACCGAGACTTCACTGCTCGACTTGATACCTGTAAGTTGCCGCCTCAATGCTGCCCGACTTTCTACTTCGACAAAAACTCCCACTGATCGAACCACTAAACACTCTTTCTTATCGCGTCTATCCATGCATCAACGAGGTGTAGCTTCGAGTCACTGAAAGATACCAACGGAGAAATGATCACACTCCTGATCGCCACAAAGAGCCGGGATACAGCCACAACAGAGGATGATTTTAATGCACAAATAGTAAGTCCCATATCATCAAACACACGCCCTGGTGGTATGTTTAGTCTGAAGCAAGAACAATGATGATGGCCGGCGTCTTCTGCCTTTGTACGGATCACCAGTTGTTTCTCAGCAGTTTAGACACATAGGGCTCCGTTGTGCTACCTGGGGTCCCCCGCCGCCGAGTAGTCTTGGAGTCGGCGAGGTTCAGTCCTTGATTGCCAAGCGTTCTGGAATGCAGAAGTCGATTCAGATCAAGCTCTTTTGCGGTGCAGATATTCATTAAACTTCCCGGTGAGCTCCAGAAAGGACCTCCACATGTAGAAGTGGAGAAGTTCTACTGTAACAGATGAAGTCAATGCACGGATAATCAAGGATCGGATTGCATATTGGAAAATAGTTGAAAATACTTCGGCTTGGTACTTACGCCTTATTATATTCATACCCTTATATAGCATTAGCTTATCTAATTTCACTCTCCACTAGGATAGTGTGTTAATGTTGGAATTAAGCGCGATGGAGTGATCGTAAAAACCTGCGTACTTGGGATAAAACCAGTTCGTGGACATATGGCAGGACTAAGGTGCTTTAAAAAAAAACTATGTCAGACCAATTTGTTAGCAGACTTCGTTATTGGCAGTTGATGCAAGGATTTCGGATAAATAAAGCCATGTACGAACAGGAGCATATAACGACACTTCTACGATCGAACCAGTGAAAAATAGTTCAGTATACTTTTTACCATGTTAGTTGAATAAAATATAACCTTATCCCAATTATGCATCCACGAAAAAGCTTTCTTTGAATAGCTTTATTAAGGAAACATCTGCTGAGACCTCATCCTTCGCGTGGTTGTGCGAAAAGAACACCTCCAGGAAGTCGGTTGATTGTCATACGGAGCACGTGGTCAAGCCAGCGTAACCTGTGGAGTGTGATCAGTTCATCTATCGAGGGTGGGTTGTTTCTCTCGAATACCATTCGACGTACTTCAGCATTGCTTATCCGGTGTTCCCACCAGATTCGGGCAATGCTTCGAAGACATCGATGGTCAAACATTGAAAGTCTTTTGACGTCCTCGGCGCGTAGCGGCTGGGTTTCTGATCCATATAATAATATGGAGCGCACCGCACCATTGTAAACTTGACCCATGACGGATAAGCTGACTTCACGCCTACACCGCAGGTGAGGCAGGTTCACAAAAGCTGCTCTGGCCTTCCCAATCCGGATGAAAATATCATCTTTCGCGAGCCTACCGGGACTGATAGAGCTGCCCAGGTAGACAAGCTTGTCTACCACCTCAGTCGGCTCATCCGCAAGCATGAGATTAGGGTTCCAGCCCACCTAGTCTTGCAGTAGCATTTTACACTTTGCAAGTGTGAGGCGCACGCTAAACTGAGGCGGGATTATTCAGATTATTTAATATTGTTTGCATTACCACGGCGTCAGAACCAAGAAGAGCTATTTCGTCTGCGTACTCCATATCTGTGAGCGGACGCCCCGAAGGCATTTCGACCCCACAGGCATTCGGGGCTGATAGTGAGTCTTCTATAATCGTATCAATGACGAAGCTGAAGAGGAAAAGTAAGAGGACAGCTCTACCTGACAGCACTTGATGTGGTGAACTCAGGTGAGATCAGTCAAGGAGCGAGCAGCGTTCGCCAACTTGCGCCGTTTAAGGTGTCAGAACCAAAGCTTAGGAGCCACGTATACAAGCCAACTATAAGAGCGACCACAGTCTATGGTTGTGAGACTCGGCCCTCCGATCCGAGGACCTTGGGCGTCTTAAAGGTGTCGCCGTAGAATAACAAGATTAGGTTAGTGAGTGAGTCCGCAACGAGGTGGTGTGTAAGCGGGTGCGTGCTAATGAATCCGAGTCCTTAGAGCAGCAGATTAAACTTACCAGGTTGAGCTGCCTGGGACATGTGCTGCGTATGCTCAACAAAGTCTAGAGAAGAAAGCGTTGTTATCTGTTTTCGTCGCTTGTTAATGAAAGGTTTGCGGGGGATAAGCCATGGCATGGCGCGCAACCGATCTGTGGCGCGTATGCTGTCATTTCCAAGCCGAACTGTCCAGCGCCATGCTCTCGGAAAACTATTTTGTGGCTTCAGTTGAGTGGTACAAAAACTGCCTGTCGCTAACTACCTAGACTACAGGAGTTGACGATGACTACGGAGGATTATATGTTGAACTCGTAAACCACTATTCGTGAGAAAAAATAGGATTTCATAATGGCGAACCTGGACTCAGATGAATCATCTTCGACCCACCCATCATTATCTCCATTTAACGAATGCGTTGAAGTTTTTTCAAAGCGCCAAAAGGATTGTCCGAAAGCCTTTTGCAGATCACGCAAAAGGTCGCGCGCAAGTTCAATCGAAACTGAAGATCGTTTTGAGCGCGATGCATTGACGAAGAGGGGCATCCAAAAAGTAGCCGTCCTACGATCTGTAGAGATAGAGTAATGCTGATTCTGTAAGATGGGGCAGAGAAGAAAAATGATTGATGCGGGACTATAAGAAAGGGATGGTAACAACACAAACAAGAGTTCGAGCGGCAATATTTTACAAATATTCTCGCAAAGTACGTCACAGAAAAATGAAAGCGTTGAGAAGAAAAGCGGCCTATGCATTCACCACAAGCATGTAACGCATGCAATACCCGGAAAGGGTACACATTATTCTACCCCATATGGGAACCTCCCCGTGAAACCAGATCATCCCAATCCCACCAACTTTATGAATGGAACGATGAACAAAATGTTAACTTCACAGAAGATGCCGGGAAAGTTTGACTTTTTTACTTTAATACTCCTCCACCAAGGATTAAGGTTCTTCAAAAATCAGGCACTGGAATAACAGTGGATTTCGGTGTGGCAAGGTGAAGGAAAGCAAGGTTTAGTTATTTCGGTTACCGGTGCGCACTCACAGTACTGTCTAATGGGCTAAAAGCACCGGTCCTAGCATGATCACGTATTAAGAAATAAGACGTCCTTTACCGTAGAAGGTGAAATGAAGATCCTTTGGTTTGTAGAAAGTGTCACGAAACACTGCTGAGCTAGCCTGAAGCCGTTACTTAATATGGCACAGTTAAAGACTAGTGAAGTCTAGGAGCATTTCTTTTGTTGTTACCCGAGAACACTTTGGCAGATGACGTGCGTATCAGTACGTGCACCTCTAAACAGCGCCGGTAAACCTGGAGTGGACGGCAATTCAAGCTAAATTCCACTGAGTTTGTTTGGATTATGATGGAAGAAAACGCAGACTGTTCGTTGCATCGGTATACATGGTGAGATTGAGTCCGAATACAACGATGTGATAGCTGACCGTTGTGTCAGCAGTAGTGGGCAACATTCCACACACGATGACACATCTGAGAGTGGCCAATCAAACCGCGAACGAAACTTGAGAGGAAGATTTAAGGGCAACGTGGGAGATCACAGAACACCTAATTTATTGATGGGATTCCACGAAAAGATTGGGCATCGAACGGCCTAGTGGCATCTCATGATTATTACCCACCTTGTGGGAGTCATATTTCGAATAAGGTCAACTAGAGAGGATGTAATGTATAACGTATTATAGAGTATAATACGTGTGTCAATATCATAATTCATGTAGTATAAAAAGGACTGTCTAATGAAGCTATGGATTTGGACGGTCTTCCGAGTACAGACCTTCCATCAGAAGGGACCACTCTGATAGGTCTTATGGGCGACCCTACTGGAGGAAATCATTATATTCGCAAAGTTGTGCGACATTCCAGGCATCCATAGCGCGCTTTGCCAGGTCCAGCACGAAGAGCCCAGGAACTCCTCAGTGGAAAGTGGTAACAAGTAACTGTTCAGATGGACAGGATTGTGATGACCATGCATACCGAACCCATCAAACATAATGGACTACACTCCATGACCTCCAAACATAAACCAGCTTCCAGTTGAAAGATGTTTGGAACCGATTAAGTAGTCATCGTTTTCGGAAAGGTTTGGTAACAATCGGTAGATTTATTGCTGGGCAACGTTTCGCTTTTGACACAAAAGCTTCGTCAGGCCAAGTGACTAGGTTACGAGGTTGGTCGAGATTTAAGGTGGAAGGAGA